>JAREIK010002708.1:4214508-4524416 GCA_029783825.1 Sapria himalayana
GCTTATAAAGGCTTTGAAGAGTAAGAAATAAAATAGCAAACTATATTATTGCTGAACGAAGTTCATGATTTTTTGTAAATATTTTCATCAAGCTAAGAACCCAAGTATGCCCATATATGAACTTCACTACTTGCCTAGCTTGAGCAAGTGTAGTTTCATGAACAATTACCTTTCCAATAACTTTCAACATCAAATCAATATAATGTGCAGCACAATGAGCCCACCATAACCTTCTCCTTTTTTCCATGTGTCTCATTCCAGCATTCACATAATTAAAGGTATCAATGATGGTTAGCACAACATTCTCCTCCCCAATTTCTTCAACCATGTCATCAAGATATTTGAACATCAATTCCCCATTTTTTATTGTATCAAAAGCATCAATTAATTTCATAAACCAAGTGCCAGCAGGACTATTACCAAAAAATTGATAAGACACCTACTCTTTTCATCTGTCCACCCATCTGATATAATTGAATATCCATATTATTTCTAAGCTCTTTTGTGATCTTCCATAATGATACTTAGGTCATTCACATCTTCTCTAAGAATCTATATCCTCAATTCGTGCATAGATGGAGGCTTAAACCTGGACCCAAAATTTACAACAGCATTCATCATTAAAATCCAATAAGGATCATTCATAGTGTTGAATGGGATACCTTTTGAATACATAAACCTATCAATTTTTCTACACACTTCTTTCCTTTCTTATTGCTTTCACCTTGAATTCAAAGTACTTTGATGAGATTGTGAAATGATAAATTTATCTATAGGTCCCCTATGAATAGGTTCCCCACTCCAGCTCCAACTCAAACTCCCAAAGGTACCAATTGTTTTGGACAATGCACTCTCATGCATTGAAGTTGGACCCATACCAATTTCTTGGAGCAATTCATTTTTTTTCATTTTTTGATCCTTAAAATTAGTCAATGCATCTTTACGTTTCAATCTAACATCTTCACTAACTTTGGGGCATGATTTCATATCATGATGAGTTCCGACTAAGTGATGCTTGAGTATATTCACTCCTCCCGTGCATCTTTGATTGCAAAATTTACATTTCAAATATTGCTTCTCGGAAACTTCAATAACATATTTCCACATAAAATCTTTTCTTGAATTTTTCGAATTAGAAGAACTCATTCTAAAAAAATACCAAAAATAATAATCACATTTCTATACAACAATATAATTGATTAAAAAATAATAACAAGACATAATTGAAAAGAATTTAAAAATAAAATTCAGAATTTTATTGGTTTAAATTTAAAAAAACCAATATTTTTTAGATAAAATTAAGAATGAAATTAGTTTATATGACTGTTTGATTTTAAAAAAAAAATTGATAAAGAAAATAGAATAAACATAAGCTCCAATTTAATTGAAAAAAAAAGAGCTTGTGGAGCAGGGGGCTGGAAATTAGCTAGCGAAGCTGCTCTGCTAGCTCATTTCCAATCAATTCTATTAATTACGTAAACATATGAAGAGTGCCTTGTCCCTATTAATATAGAAGGGCTGAAAATTTCAATGTAAAAAATCTACCAATTTTTTTCATTTTTTCAATTAATAATTACCTATTAATGTAATTTTTTACAGGGAGCAGTGGATAGGGGGCGGGGGGCTGGGATGGGGTTGGGGAAGATTTTTCCTGAATATAGAAAGGCTCATGTTTACGTTTTTGTTAGATTTTTGTTACGTTTTTGAACTTGTAGAGCTCGGGAGGAAGGGATGGAGAGATGAAGAGAGGGAGAGATTGAAGAGATACCTGGAGTCTAGAGATGAAGCCGAGATGATCAAGATGAAGAGGGGGAGATGTTTGCATTTTCTTTTTTTCCCGTCCAGCAGTTAGGTTTTTTTCCCATTGAGCAGTTCGATTGTTTTCCCGTCGAGCAGTTAAGCTTTTTGACAGACGCCTCAAGGCATTTTGTCGGCACCTCGCCCCGAGGCGCGCATCATGACGTGCCTCAAACTCACCTTTGAAAACACAGGTATTATCTAAGATAGAATATAATCTATTAACCCATCCAATTTTTAGCATAGTACGGAATTTACTTTTTCTCTGAATTTGCATATCAATTTAGATAAAAAATCTAAACTACAACTAAATATCATGAAAACAATTTCATACTTAGAGAACTAGAAAAATTCAATGATGAGTATTTAGAATTAAATAAAAAATTAATGATAAATAATAACTCATACACATAAAGAATATTGATACTACCATTATTTCTAACTTCAAAATCAAACATGATAATCCAAATCATACTACAAACACAAATAGAACACAAATATTAAAAAACTAGGATTCATATTATTGATGTTGTGCTTTTAAAATTTTTCAATTTATTATTATGCGTCAAACGGCAAAATTAAAAATCAAGACATTAGTATTTTTTTTAAGTTTTAGAATTTATTGATTTTAATGTACAATACAGTACAATTTAATTTTAATATTTTAATATATAAAAATTAAAATTTTACTTTAACTTTAAAGTTAAAAATGAAAGTTGATCACAACGATATTGTCACTCAGCCACTGCGCCCTGCCCAGATGGGCAATGGCCTGTAGCCACTACATTGGTCAGTGTCAGGTGCCTACTTCCCGGCAGGCATTGCACCACAATGTAGTGTGCACTATGCAATCTACATTGGTCTGACCATAGGCCACTAAATAGTGATAGTTCCATGCCACTGCCATCTTAGTCTAGCATAACCCAATCTGATCCAGCATGCTTGGTTAAAAAAAGGTGGAACATCAAGTTGTGTTGGACCGACCTCCCATGAAGCCGTGCCAGCACGTCACAGCCCAATTATCTCTTTCATGTCATACTAACATAGTACAACTTGTTTGACACCTCTATCCAGAGAAAGCATCGATGTCACATCTCCTGTAAGTCTAGTGTCATAATGTATAGCTTCTAAACCTTAAAAAATTTATTGTAACTTGAGGTTCACAATCCAACACCTTTTTTTGGAGTATATCATAATCTCCTGCTGAAAGAACATGCCACTACTACCTTCCTACCTTTTTGTGTATCTCTACCAAGTCTCCAGGATCTCTCATCATTATTGTACAATAAAGATGTCACAATATTGTGGCTAATCATATCAATTTTACCTAAGTTATATTTCAATAAATCTCCAAGAATGATGATAATGTTTTCTCCCCAAGAATTTATGCCCATGAATCGATATATTACTTTCCTGATAAATATATGTAAAGAATATTACAAACGTATTCATCAAATCATATCAATGTAGTTTGATCTATTAATATTGATATTATACCAACAATCATCTCACATTGTTATGTCAAAGTAAAGTAGTGAGTCATATCATCCTAGTCAGTTAACCTATATATTTATAACTAAGTAATAACATCACATAAATAAAATAACTCTAAAAAATACATTTAAAAAATCATGTTTCAAACTCTCTTACAAGTATCATAAGATTGTCTAGTATTTTCACATCAATATGAATTCACTTGTTAGTCTTAGTTTGAGGTGAGTTTTCTAGTAAATAACTCATATACCTTATAACCGCAAACCAAATCCTCATCAATGTAGCCCAAATAAAATACATGTTTGCTCTTAATTTCTATTGGATAAATCCCAATAGTCCAACATTAATTCCAACAAAATTTTTTTATCTCACAACAATGCACAACTGCTACATTATATAAAAAAATAACAAATTACACAAACAAATGAAGTCTTTTTATTTTTTTTAAATGATCACAAACCAAAACTTTTTGGGTTTCCCTATAACAATTGTGGGTTACACAAGGAAAATGTGGATTGCCCTATAAGAGTGTCAAGCTACACAAATTTTAAAATTTTTAAACTTAGATATTTTAACAACCACAAAAATATTATATGGTCATGAATCACTTCTTGAAGATATTGTACCATCACTGCCACAGTGGCCACCAAGCAGACCATCATGTGTTTCGTCAACAACACTGAAATAAACCTTTTTTTTTTTTACCAAAGCCACATCATCCGACATCTGAAAACCACCAAACTACCAAAATTAAAACCCAAAATATGCATTGTACAAAGGTATTTTACTGTAGCAGCGTGGCAACGATACTGCCACCAACAAAACCCCATAACAAATTATAACTGTCGATGCTCCCAGCATCAGTGCGCCCTAATGTCAGCACCCCTATGTCAGATAATGCACTATGATACCAAGTTTGAGTTACCAAACTTACGTTAAGGTTCTTGCACTGATGTAGAGAGCGAAAAGAGGAAGGAGATTAAATGTAAAACAAAAAAATAATTTTTTAAAATAAAAGTTTTGTTTGAATAAAACATAAATAATGTTGAGCATAATAAAAATAAAATAAAACAAAATAACACTCAATAAAAATAATGTTCAACCTAAACCCTTATACAATGGACAAATCTGATTAAAATAACTCACAGATCAAATGTTATTAAAAGTATGAAAACCACACCTCTCATCAAACTGGTGCAGACATGTCATGACCTCGGAGAAGTGTCGTTCTAAGGACCCAAACTCACCCTATCCAGCTATCCGAGGATCAAGATAAAGGAGGGAGAAAGAATAAAAAAAAAATCAATAATTTAAATATTGTTAAGCACATAAAAAATTTAAATTAATTTTATAAACTAATGTGAATGTCATCATATCCTTATATCAAAGAATTAAACCCAACTGTAATTCCCCAAGAATAATAGTACATACATAACTATTGAGGTCGTAACTCAACTTATAAAATACATATAATTTTATAGAGTTGAAACCAAGTGTACCTCGAACAATTTAAAAATATAAATATAATTTTATGGGCTCATACAAGTTTTTCAAATAGTTTTATAAAATTAAACCTCTTGACCCAAAGAATAATATCTAAATATGTCAACATCAATTATTAAGTAGTCCATACTCTCCAAAAAAACAACTAGCACATCACTTAATTGGGATTTTCTACTATTTCTTGCACCTAGAAAAAAATACGAATAAACATAATTGCTTAAAAAAAACTCAAAAAATATGGAAAAAAAACAAATTTTACATCCATAGCTACATATTTTTGTTAATATACAACTTAGGGATTCAAGAAAAAGTTTTGAAAAATCAATACATATATTTATATATATACACGATAATACAAATTCATAAACCACATTATATACAAGTCCTCAAATTTTTTTATTTTTCAATCTCATCCAATTTTACAAATATGTTGTTTATACATATAGAGACTATCAGACCATAAAAATATATATAATAAAAAACTAATATACTAGCGTTCAGCCTAGCTACCACATCCACCAAAGAACACGCTCTCACTATCACAATCCAAAGACCCGTGAAAGATGTTGACTTCTAACCCAACTACCACCACTTCCACATAGCAGAATTCACCACATGCATGCATTTTCTAAAAAATTACTTACAACCTCAACCTTTCATATGTTCGTCCGGACTAATAATCACGTCAAAATGACTTATCCAAAATATGCATTTTTTTAAAAATTAATCACTTATAATTCAAAATATCATATAGCTCAAATAGTTTCAAAATATTTCAAATAAAATTTTATATATACATATCAACATATTTTCATTTCAAAATAAATTATATAATTCAACAATCATATCTTTGAAATCATTTATACAATCAAATATTATTTTCTCATTTTTGAAAAACAAAATTATTTCTTAAAAAAATAAATAGGTAATTAAAATTATAAATTTTTCAAAAAGAAAATTTAATGGTGCCAAAATCATGAATTTCCATCAATTCATCACATATATCAATTAAATCATATAAAATTCATAAAATTCATTTCAAAAAATCAATAAAAATAGTTTTTAATAAAATATATAACATTACATCATAAAATAAATATATATAACTAATAATATAAAGTATAAGTCTCTCATATTAATTTCTAAAGAGTTTTTATCTTAATCAAACTATTTCAAGCTTTAACATTCAAACTCTAACTCTAATATTCTAATTCAAACTTTGTAATCTCAAATCAACACCAAACTAAAAGAATAGAAAAATAAAGTTGAGAATATAAATAATTTTAAGCTCAATTTAATAAATCAAACAAAAAAAATAAAAATACATCAACTCACATCAATTCTAAACTTATTTGCTCGGATTACATTCCTACCTTGGTTTTTTTTATTAAAAAATAAAAAGTTCTTGTACTTTATCATTTCGTAGAAAAAACTTTTATCAAAATCATGAATTTAAAATTTGATTTAAAAGATTTTGATGAAAAACTAAATGAGAAAAAAAAATAACCGAGAGAAAATCAAAAAGAAAATCAAGAAAGAAAAAAAATGAAAAAAAAAATTATCAATCACTATTGAGTAAAAAAGACTAAATTATTTCTAAGTTGGGAACTAACCTAATTTTCTCTCAAACTTTAAAACTAACAAATTTAATATCATTTTTTATTATTTTTCATCAAGAATTCATATCCGAACATAAAAATATTTTTTATCAACTTTAGTTATTTAATTAGTCAACTTAATCAATTCATATCAATGAATAAAATGAAAAATTTTTTTAATCTCACAACACAAGTCCACAACATTAGACGTGGATAAAAAAATAAGTTAAGGTCTCTTCATGACTTTTATAAAGATGTTTGCTAATTATTATATTATCTAAATATTAATTATAGTAATCATTTCACCAAAAATCTTTTCATTGGAAAAGAAATTTACCTCTGTGTTTTATCTGGCCATAAATATTGAATTGGATGTTATATTATCATTGCCTAATTATCATAATAAATGATAGTTAAAGAAAAAAGTAAGTATTCAATCTCCTCACATATGTCACATTTAAAATATCTCATAAGCAAGTATCATAATTCTGAACTCTACCTATGAAATAGATCTCAAAATAAGTATCTATCCTTAAATTTTCTAAAATAAAAAATTAAGTCTAAAAAAATTACAAAACCAAATCATAGATATTCTCTTAGTACATACTGGTGCCCAACTCAAATCTATAATATCCGACTAATTACAGATATTCATGGTCCTTGAAAAAAATCTGAAAACCTAAAAATTTTTTCATATATCTCAACAAGTAAAGAATTATGTCAGGATGAATATATAACATAATTAGGAAAGTCAATACATGGATTAATAAAAATATCTACTATAGTACAACTCAAAATATATGATCTCTTGAAAAGTAACAAGTGCATATATCCTCTATAACAAGATATCTCCAGTATACTAAGTCACATCGATGTCAAAAAAATATGTCTCCCAAGATCTTGCATTTAAATTTGTATCTAAACGTAATTAGAATATCATTCACACACATAATATAATCTATAAAACTATCCTACCATCAAGACTTCTCCAAAAAAATAAAACAAAATCAACAATACATTTGTTTAATCCAAACAAGATGATTATCTGAAAAATCTCATAAATTGGAGTCTCGGTAACTATTTTAAATCATATAATATTTTCTATAATTTACAAATGACACATGACTATACTGCTCACAAATTAGACAGTTACTCCATATACACCTCCTCAAGATCACCGTAAAGAATTATATTGATCATGAATTACTGAAATATCCTTTAAATATGAGATATTACAAGGAAAATAAAAATATGCATCAAGATCTTGGCCTATGAAGATTAAATATCCTAATAGTTCATACTAAATATATGAGTATAATCATTCAATATAAGTCTCATCTTAAGAAGATCTATATTTCCGGTTAGATTTATCTTCATGATGAATACTCACACACAACCAACAATGTACCTTCATCGAGATCATGATACTAATTTTTACATCTCATTAGAATGGAAAGCATGTGTTTCTTTCATCATAGTCTAACATAAAATTTTAAAAGACAAAAGCATAAGGTAAGACATTTTTATGTTCGTGACCGTGAGGCGAGACATAAGTCTCGAAGCGTAAAGGCATAAGTTTTTTGAGCATCCCAATATATAATTAATTTATATTTTAAATATATAAAATAAAATAACATAATAAAAAAATTAAAAATCAAAGTTTTAAAAAAATATTTTTTAGACGCCCCTTGACTATAAATATAATTAATAACTATTTTATAATTTATTAAAAAAAATAAAATAATATGAAATACTTTAATAAATATTTTATAAAATATTAAATTTAAAATAATTATATCATTATAAAATTATAAATTTAAATTTATTTTTTCATTAAAAAATAATATGAAATACTATTTATTTCATTAATAAATAATATGAAATATTTTATAATTAATATTATTTATTAATTTGATAATTTTATCAAATTATCAAATTAAAATATTATTTAAAATTTTAATAAATTTAAAATTTAACTTTATTAAATTATCACCGTTTATTTTATTTTTAATTTAATATTATGTATTAATTTAATATTATTTATTAATTAATATTATTATCAAATTCTAATAAATTTGATAATTTATTAAATAAATTTATTAATTTTCCCTTGCTCGTGCCCCTCGCCTCGCCCTTGCCCCTCGCTTCGCCCTTACCCCTCTCCCCCGCCCCTCTCTCCTTGCCCCTCTCCCCTTGCCTTCACCCCTCGTCCCTGCTCCAGGAAAAGCTCGCTCGAGCTCCGTAGAGCTCCATCATGGAGCTTGTTGGAGCTTGTTGGAGCTCGCTGGAGTTGCACGAGCTCCATCATGAGGCTTGATGGAGCTCACTAGAGCTGCATGAGCTCCATCATGGAAGCTCCGTCGAGTTTGATATTTTTATAATGCCTTGAGGTATTTTACGAATGTATCGTCTTGAGGCGAACATCAAGGCGTTTAAAAAATGATTTTTAAATTACTGGTCTAGCATCATCCAACATGAGGTATAACCTCTGAAAGATATTTGGATATATGAGTACCGTTAAGAAAAATAATAAAAGAAATAAAAAAAATAATATGATAAAACCTATGAAGTTGAATTCTTAGTATATTTATTGTTCCTTACAAAGAACGATCAAAAGATTAAAATTTGAGACTAATTACAAAATTATCTAACTCATTAATAGGGAAAGTATTACAACTTTGTTACGATACCAAGACTTATTAGCTGTAACATAGTCTAAAAAACTTGTTGGGCAATTACTTTTTATTCAATAAAATTCAGCAAGCATTTGATATATACAGGTAATAAAATTAGACATAAATGTAGATATCAATCTAACAATGATTGTATAGATAGTTTAACTAACCAATAATAAACTAATTACTATCTGAGTTAAATAAATAGACTTGAATTTTCAAAAAAATAATTTAAATATAGGATTAACTTACTTCTTTGTATATAATAATATTTTTTTAATATTTAGATAATATTATGTTTGCTTGTCAAAAAATAATTGATTAATATGAAAATATATCAAAACTCTCTTAGCATATAAGATGGTTGTTATTATTGATTTATCATTATCAAAGATAATTCCCTCATTATTATGTCATTAGCATTTCATCATTTAAAACCAAATATTATTTTATTCATTGGTCATTCGTATGTCTATTTTTTTAGGTAATAAGTCAACTATTATTGACGATTACTTGAGTATACATTTGTATTTTCCAACTTTCATTGTCTTAAAGATATAAAATATTGTAGTAATATATATATTTGTATTTGACTTCATAAGTATCATGTCATTAATTAATATACATCTTCCATGAATTTCACAAATGAAAATTATATAAGAGAAAATGATTTACATACTATCATTATTATAAGAAATTGTTTCACTTGCATAAATTTCATAATTTATTTATCACCATATACCAAAGCCAACACATGACTTTCATACTATAGTAATATTACTAAGATATATACTTAACTCTCACAGTACTTTAAGGTCAATCTTTTTAGAATATTTACAATGAATTAATCGTAAATATATTTATATTTTTAATCTTATAAGTATCATACTCAACAATTAAACTTACTTCATTCTTGAATTTTTATTAATAAATTTATCGTATATATTAAAATTAGAAGATTTGGCACTTCCTTCTTATCATATCATATGAGTGTATCCCATGACTTGTTATCGTCTACCACAATTAATACGCATAAACCTACGATATAATAAAATCCTTAAATATCTATTCTAATTAGCATACATATCCATCAATATTCAAACAACATTACCAATTTAGTCCAACATTAAGAAAATATTTATGCAAGATGTTTAAAGTGGCATCTCTTGGAATCGATATTCCCAATAATAATTCTATTGAGGATCTAAGTATTAAAATCTAATCTCAACTAATTTTTACTTGTGTTTACCTTAGATTTGCTTATAATTGAGGGTTGGAAGTAGTGTTGCCTAAGAGTTTGCAAGCTATTGGCTCGAAATCTAATTCTCCCTCTCTTTTTTATCTTTTTCTATGAGTGATTCTCCCTCTCTTTTTTATCTTTTGTTTAATCTTTCCTAAAATACAAAAGTCATGATGATAGAAATATCATGACTCATATAACTTCTCTATACAAAACAAGATTGTGATAATAGGAATGTAATGACTTAGATAATTTTTCTCTGAAATACAAAGTCACAACAAAAAATATTATCATGACTAAGAATTACTTAGTGTTTTAGATTTATATTGATTAAGTTACAACAATGAAAATTATTGTGACTTCTTGTACCAATAGAATACTTGGTTGGCGTAATGTAAAAATAAGATCACGATCATCTTTATATTGTCAAGATAATATGGCAGCTACTCTAAAAAAATATCACTACCATGAAGATAATGTTGCACAATAAAAAAATTATGACAACTCAATGATAGAATCATAACATATAAAAATTATCATTGCAAAGTTACAACCAAAAAAGAAAACTACAACTACTCCAAGGATTTGTAAAAAATATAACCAAGTTGTAATATGAGAAATATCACGACTCTTCATTATTTTTCTCTCCTTCATTATTTTTCTCTCCTTCATTGGTACATAGAGTGTTGAACAACAAGACACAAGTTCATCTCGAGTGTGTGAATTCTATGAATGTCTCTGACTTCAAGTATAAACTAAGTCTTAGGTAGTCATATCTCTTAATTATTAAGTAAATATGAGTTCATACTGATGAAAACTTATAAATTATTGAGTCATATGGGTCAAAATGAGAAATCTCACTCTCTCCAAACTTGACCTAATCTGGATGTGTTGGTATGTAAGATGACTTCATTGAAACATAATATTGAGTATCAACATGCTCATATATAATAGCTGAATGACTTTTTTCTATTAATTGATGGTCAAGATAAAACTACAAATAAAAAAGAAAAAATAATGAATTCATGTACAATATCTAAATTTACTCTCTTCCTAGACTCATTAAAAAATAAATTATAATCAAAAAATTAATTATATTTGTACTTACTAAAATCATACTAATCTCTAATGAGAAATATTTATACCCTCTTTGCATACTAAAGCATCCAAGGAAAACATAAATAAAAATCCTAGATCACCAACTTATCACATCCTATAGAGTAATCAATGACAAAATAATTGAATTCAAATATCTTAGAGATAAACAAAATAATATCTCTCCAAAATATGATCTAAAAGAGATAAACTATGAGAAAGGATAATTAAGGACAACTAATAGATGAGATAAATCATAATTAAAATAATATCTCCAAAAAATATATTTGAATACTCTTTCCATGTAAACTTATTCAAGACATCTCAATATAATATTTATTCTATTGGAATATATTAGTACAAAAAAATTTGTATATAATCGATTGATTCATACAATAAGTATTAAATTAATTTGACATACATTCTAATATATTATTATTATAATTTTTTAATATTTTTATCAAATTAAATTTTTATTATTTTGTGAAAATTTAAAAAATATTAAAAAAAATCATTTGTCACGAAAGAGATATGTCCATGTATATTTTGAGTAGTCATCAGCAAACCTAATTAGATATGTAAATCTCTCTCTAATCACATTTCTATTAGAACCTCATATATTTGAGTCTCAAATCAAATGAGTCTTTATTCAAACTAAAATTATATTTAGAATAGGAATCTTTAATAAACTTTCTTAGTTAAAAATTCTTTTCTCTCTATAGTCAAAATACCTTTAAGACAAATAAAAATTATTTCAACATGACTAGTGATGAATAACCCAACTATGAATACATAAGTGGAAAGTTTAAAAGGCTTAAACATATAGAAAAAAAATTTTATCAATGAAGAGAATATACAATTCAGTCTGCTCAATTCAAAATAGATATTTGCTTAAATTTTCTCAATCTTACAAATAAATACTAATAAAAATAAAGATAAAATCAAAAAATTTAATTATGTTGAAAGGCAACCCACAAAATATAAACTAACAGGATACCCAAGAATAAGCATAACACAAAAAAAAATAACAAAAAGTCAAACTAAATTGTATAATATCCAATAAATTTTAAACAATATTATTAGATATAATAATATTTTTAAAATAAGAAAAGAATATAAAAAATATGATACATTTATCATTGATATGAATATCGACTTTTGCACCAATAATCCAAAAGTTTGATATAAAAGTATAAATGAAACAACCAATAATATCTAAAAGACATGAAATAATTTGTTAATATCATAAAGAAAAATTTTTATATATTTCCTCTTTAGTAAGTATTATGGTAAATAAACTCAATGAGAAATCTAAGATAATCTGGTAGTCAATCTATCTCTCTCACTACTACATAACACTCTCAACTTCCTCTCTGGAAATAATATTCAATACTTATTTTAGATATAGTTTATCCTCTTACAATCAGTATACTAGATTGAAATTCTTCTTATTCTACTAATATTGTGATAATTCATATTATTTCCTTCAAAATTATATTCTCTAATTATGAAATATTACAAGAGAAATAAGAATTCATACTAAGTTGATCTTGACCACTGTAAAGTAAGCATGCTAATATTACATATTATATATTTGGGTGAATTCACTTACTACAAGTTTTGCATCATGCCGATCAACTTTCTCATCTATACATGTCTTCACAATGAATATATATCTACAACCAATAATAATCTTTCTCAATGGTCATAGTAACAATTCTTAAGTCTCATTAAAATGAGATAATACCTTAGGAGAAAACTTAGGTATCCTAGTATTATTTAAAAAAATAATAAAAGAAATAAAAGAATAAACAATACAAAAAAAACAACAAAACTCATTTATCATTTCAAGATAATGATTGCAAGATCAAAATTAGAGATATTGGTTGTCAGATTATTTGGCTCCTAGATAGGCTCAAGTATAGTCTAAGCAAGTGGGGGAACCAAGTTTTGGGTAACCAAGTCTCCTAGGTTATAAACTCAATATACGTATGTACTGACAAAGATTCATCGTCTACTACGTCATTTAAGCCTAAATATCTCTCTACTTGAGAAACTTCACCCTCTTCAAACTCGACATAATCTAAATTTGTTGGTTGATATGATAACTCGGTGAGAGTAACATCATATTATATACTAAAATGCTCAAATGTAGTAGATAGATAATTCTTTCTACTAATTCGTGGTCCAAGAATGACTAAAGGAAAGAAAGAATGGATAATGAATCAAGTGTAATATATGGATTCACATTCTTCTAATATTTGTTAAAAAATAAGTCCTAGTAACAAAAAAATATTTCTACTCATTAAAATAATATCAATCTTTAATAAAAAAACACATATATCATCGTTGTGTACCAAAATATTCAAGAAAAATATATTTCAAGGCCATAGATATCAAATTATTCTAATCTTAAAGAGTGATCGAGCACAAAATATATATATATTCAAAAGCTCAGTTAGACAAATTAAATTCTCTCTTCAAGATATAGGAATTAGGATTTGAAGTGATATATACTAAAAAATAAAAGAAAAAAATATCTGATTGATAAAATAGATTATAATTAAAATAATTTATTCTAAAAAATATTTTGGAATATTTTTTTTTCTAGTACGAGTATTTAAGTTATCTCAATCAAATATTTATTTTTTCTTTCAACAACTTTATTTTGTTGGAGTGTACGGATGCAGAAAGAATGGTATGTAATCCAATGATGCATACAATGAGTACTAAATCAGTCTCATATATATTCTAATTTATTATCACTTCTCAATTTTTTAATATTTTTCACATTAATTTATTATGATTTTATGAAAAATATAAAACATAAAAAATATATATGATTTATCTCAAAATAGATATATTCATGTATATCTCAAGCAATCATCTATTAAAGTGAGTAAATACCTAAATTCTCTTTGATCACAACTCTATTAAGTTTTTATATGTTTAAGTGTATCAAATCAAAAAATTTCCAAATCAAGCCAGAATAGCATGTAGAATAGGAAAATCTTAAGAGCTTTTTAAACTATTATTTTTCACTCGAGTAAAACTCTTGAGATTCCAGTAAAATATTCTTAACTAGGCCAATAATTAATAACCACGCTGAGAATATACAAATAAAAGATCTAACACACTCAAACATCCAGAAAAGATGTTATTATCAAAAAGAGAATATACAATTCACTCGGTTCAATCCCAAATATAATCTCTCATAGTTTTCCAATTTTACAAACAAGCACAAGTAAACATTAAAAATAATAAAAAAAGTACAGTTGAATTGTCTAAAAAAATTACTTACAAAGAGTAAATTAAAAGGATAATGAAAATAAGTAAGATATTGTTATTATCATTAAATATGATAATATTCAACTTAGATATTTATCACTTAGAATTTATACTAGGAGAGAGAGAGAGAGAGAGACATATCCAACTTGTTCGAACCAAAGATGAGTCTACCAAAAAACTAGATAATCTTATAGTCAATCTCTCAAATCTTAACATTCTAATTGCTCTCCAAAAAAAGAGAGATGAATAATAATCACCAGCTAATTTCATAAATTTTCATTCTAGTATATTTTTTTTTTGTTTTTTTATTTTTTTTCTTATCAATATTAGGATGCTCAATTACCTTTTAATATATTATCTCATCTTAGATGGCATCAAACAATGATAAAAGAGATACAAGCTACCCAATCAAATAGGAATTAAAAAATAATATCATGACCTTCAAAAAAAATTATTGTTTATTGTAAGTATTCATTATGCATACAAATCCAAGTAAGAATGTAGATCACCCTAAGATAATATTTGTAATAAGTGGATTCACCTAAATATTTGATATGGACTATCAAAACACTTATTCCGTGGTGATCAAGATGTCCTCAATACAAATTAGTATTTCTCTTATAATATCTCACAATTGAAAAATATGCAAACTAAATTTGGAGAATATATTTCTTCATAGTGACCTTGAGAAGAAGATACATATAGAGCAACCACTTGGATTTTGTGTCGGATAAGAATTTACACATTACGAAAAACATTGTACAACTTGAAACAATTATCAAAAATCTAATTTATGAAGTTTTTATAGATAATCAACTCATTTATAATATAAAGGTGTCTTACTAATTTTTTTTATTTTTTCAAAATAGTTCTAATAATAATATAATTTTGTTGATTATCTGCGTAAAAAATATTTAAATTATAGAAGATGATGAGTTGGAGATCACCCAACTCATGGAATACATTCAGGCACAAGTTCAAATAAAAGATCTTGCTAGACTCATACTTTATTGGTATACCTGAAATATCTAAAAATTTTATATTTTTATTATATTATGAAATACCTAAAACATAAAAAAATAAATCAACTATCATAAAAAATATATATTCATATATATATTAAGAAGTTATAATTAAAAATAATCAAATATCTAAAATTTTATTTGATTGCATCTCTAGTAGGTCCTCATATATTCAAGTCTAATAGATCAAATAGGTCTTTACTCAAACTAGATTGACATGTAAGATGGAAAACTCTATTAAAATTTCCTAATCAGTATATTTCATACTATATGGTCGAAATCACTTTACGACTAAGATAAAATATTCTCAATTTGAGTAATGATAAATGACAAAGTTAAAAATACACAAGTAAATAATGTAATACTCTAGATCATCTAAAAGAGGATCTTATATATCAAAAAAAGAGCATACAATTCATTTTGCTCAATCTCTAATTCTAATTGAGTATTCCTCTAAGTCTCTCGATCATACAAATAAATATCAGTAGAAGTAAAAATAAAAAATAGAAATATGCATAATACAAAAAAATAATAATATTATATTCAATGATTTTTGAATATTTGTGATTAGCTACCATAAAATTGTTTTATAAAAAAAAGAATATAGTAAATAAAATATAATTACTACTAATATGAATATTAACTATTATGTTAATAATCCAGAAGTCTAAGATAAAAATATAAATGAAACAACTTATGATACCTAAAAGAAATAAATGATTTGATATTACCTTAGAGGAGTTGTGTATCCTCATTTGTAATAAATATAAATATCATAGTAGATGAACTTTGTGAGGACTCCTGCCCACTCTAATAATTAACATATTTCTCTCAATATTATATAAAGCTATTGATCTCCTCTCTAAAAATAATATATAACAAACATCTAAGATGACTCATCCTCCTATGATGTCTACACTAAATTGAGACTCTTTTGCTTTTGTTTATGATATAAAAATACCTCCTCATACTTAATACATAATCCAAAATCAAACAAATTATAGTTACTATTCAAGCCTCTAATTTTTACTAAAAAACAATTAAACCAAATTAGGATTCCTATCAAACCCTAAAAAATGAATTTCTACAAAATTAAATAAATTAGGATTTACAAATTTCAATGTGTCCAAACCTCAATTAAGGTTTCACCCTCAAAGAGATTGCACAAAACATGCACCACTATGCATGCCACAATGGACATCATTATATCATTAGAGGTGTCAAGTGAGCTAGGTGGCACAGACAAGGCCCGACTGAATCATGCCTAGCCCAGCATGGCATGGTCCAGAACTGTGCCTGGACTTGGACTGTGATAGCTCGAGGCACGGCTCATGTCGTGCTGGGCCAGAGGCTGTCATGGCTCGTATCAGACCAAGCACCACCTACATGCTAGGTCCATTGGCATGATCCACTGACATAGTGATCGTGACACAAGACATGGTCACGAGTCACTTATCACCATGACTCGGGATCGTGACCAAACGTCAGACCTATTAAAAAAAACAAGTGTTTTTTTAAGCAACCGAACCTAATCTACGACATTGACATGGCAGATTGGTCTGTTGGGACAGAAGTCCCAACGGCTAAGGAATTACATCGATCACATTGCAACATCCAACGAATGCGCACATGCACCCAACAGCAACATCAATCACCCTCATTGTCAAGCATTTGTGCCCATGCATAGACTTAAAATAAAAAAAAATTAACAATTAGATTTTGGCTGTTAGAATTTATTTTAATGGCTAAAGACATAAATTTGATGGTTGTCTGATTTTTTCCCTTATATATATTTAAAAAATACTTTTTTAAAAAAATATATATATTATTTTAATAAAAAATTCTATAAATATTATTTTAAAAATAGAGATTTTAAAAAAAAAATTCTTCTCCTATGTTTTGTGCTCTCCTCTACTCTATTATTCCTTTCTCAGTATCTCACATTCTCAATATCTCTCATTCTCAATTTTAAAGTTAAAAACTAGAACAGAACAGTACCTGACATCTAGTTATGGTTAAGCTAATGCCTAACGATAGCAAAATCCAAGCATTTTTTTTTGTTATTTAGAAAAATTAGACTTAATTGTTTTTAAACATAAACAAACAAAATAATAAATTGCTAATAGTGAATATAATGATGAAATTAATATTAATTTAAAGATAAATAATAATGATAATTCTACAAAAATGTCCAAGACCGAAATCATGGTTTCTCTCATGATCTCGACTCAAACTTAATGCCTAAAAAATAAAAAACTAAAAAATCTACAATTATTTACTCAATTTAAGATAATAAAAAATAAAAATTCTAGGAGAATCATTAAAAAATTGACACAATATATATATATATATTAACAAAAAATATATATTTGTAGGATTACAAATAACACAGGCCACCTAAAAAAATATGTCAATCAATATGCTAAAAAATATAGTTTATTAGATAAAAGACAAATTCAAATGAGCATAAGTAGCAAGATATTTGAAGCGATAATTAATTCAATTTATCTGACTTAATTAATATGCCATAATGATTTAGGAAAAGAATGCATAAATAAATTAATTACAAATATTGATCTTTTAATTAGATTTTTAGAAGATTCTATGATAGTCAATATTATGTAGACTTACTTCCAATTTACTTATTATAGAATTTATATGTCCACATGTAGGAATGACATAATTAAATATTATAAGTTAGAAAAATAATTAATAAAAATAAATTTATGAAATATAGTGAAATAGTATCCGCGATATCTGATATCTAAACTAGTCATAATGATACATCATTTGCATATCTTACCGCCTACTATATAGATTTTACATAGAAACTTAATAAAAAAATTTTAGAATTTTTTAAGATTTTCTATTCTAGTGTTAGCCTTATTATAAATGAGTATACGACAAAAATCTTTATGAAATATAATATTTACAATAAGATATTTAATAGCATATTTGATAA
The DNA here is from genome assembly GCA_029783825.1 of Sapria himalayana. Taxonomy (NCBI): domain Eukaryota; kingdom Viridiplantae; phylum Streptophyta; class Magnoliopsida; order Malpighiales; family Rafflesiaceae; genus Sapria; species Sapria himalayana. The sequence goes on from JAREIK010002708.1 coordinate 4,233,183, forward strand.
TGTGTCTAATAACAAAGTTGCTATTATATATTTATTATGACCATTAGAGATGAGTTATTAGGTGAAACTTTTCATGTTAAGTATGTATCATATTATTAATCTGATAGAGCAAGTGAGAATGAAAGTTATTTCTCTCATATTAAAAAAAAATAAGAAACTCACTAAAATAACTTTGGATGTCTAACATATAATAGGAGTTTAATAATTTCTATTTGTTTGTAAGTCTAAAGAAAAAAAAATTACAAATAAATATGATGCACCATTGGAATTATATTTATTTAATGTTGGAGTCAAATGTGATATGAACACGTGATATCCAATTATGTTAATAGTAAATGTGACAAACACTAATTTTCATATAAGAATTTCTTTTATGAAATTCCTAAAAAACATTTATGATATGATGATCATATATTCATCTGTGTACACTCTCATCACTTGCATTGTACTCATATACATGTACAATATTAATAGCATATTTAACATGTTTAGAGCTCACCCTGTATTTAGTATCATGATCATTAAAATAAAAATAAAATATTTAAAGTATTGATCAATTATTCTATCTTTATATTGTCTTGCTGACTACATGGATTCTAAGGTTAAGAATGAATGGATATAAAATAATTTAACATACATATCTACATAAATGAACTAAAGATCACCAGCTTGAATGGTTCATTCACTAAAAATTAACTAGCTTATTTATATTTAATGACATTAGGTATTATAGTAATTATAGTCATACTCCAAATATGGACATGGACATCATATTTAAAAATGAAAACTCTATATTTAGTTAGCGAGAAAAATAACAAGGTGATCTATCAAATAGGAAGGAGTTGTCTTTATACTTAAATACTAATTAATACTCAATTCTATCTTATAACGATAACAAAAATATTAATATTTTATTATGATAAAAATCATATGAATTCACTTATCTTGTGTCATCTAATATGACATAAGATCTACCAACTCCTATGATATCTAGCATAGCATCAGAGTTTACTTTTTCTATTGCAACCAATATTATTTCAAATAGAAGATCAAGATTATAATTATATATCATTAGACACTTGCAAGTATGAAAGACTGGAAAGATTCTAAATTGGACATTCAAGATAGAACAGGACCATGAGCGCAAAAGTTACTATCAGATAATGACTCATGAAACTTGACGAATATTAAGGCAACAACTAGTGATACAATCATATACTTACATAATAATGATGATTTGGATACAAACACTAATTAGTATTGAGATTGATTGTTATTTGTTGATATTGTGTTTATTTTATGATTATTATTTTGGTAGTATACGATTTGATTTTGATACTTCAATTATGATTTATGATTAAATTTTTTATTATTATTATTAATTATTGTTTATTATTTTCATTTAATATCTAACTCATAGATATTGTTTGAAATAAGATTTGTATTTCTTTTTTATTGCTCTTATAGTGTAACAGTTGTAGTTTGATTATATATTTTTGGACTTTTAATTATACTTATTATTCTTAACATTATGTCTAATGTGTGTTGACTATTATACATGTAATTAGTTTTTTTCTGTTTTATTTATTTTATATTTTTCTTTATGTTTCTATAGTATTTAGTCGACCCAAAATCATGTAGATCATGTCTTGTCAAGCAGATTGGCAATCATGTTGTGTCGGGAAAACTAGCAATCATGCTAATCCAAGCATAGCAAAACTCCTATGTCGGGTTGTGCCCTGCACATGATGGTTCGTTTGGGCCACCCAAAAATGGGTCATGCCGGCACAGCCCGTTTGACATCTCTATGCATCATTACCTCAATCATGTGCTCCACCACACTAGCATGCCTTTCATCACATGAGCACATGCCTGCAAACACCTTCCACACAACCATATCACATATAAGTGTGCAATGAAAATACTTGATGGTGAACAATGTAACTATGCACCCATCTTCTAGACAGAGCATGCTTGCACACAATTACACACCTAGGGTTTGTAAGCCTTACTCGTATACATTATATCGCTTATTTTTCCTTAGGATATATCTTTGATATCATGTGGACATAATATGATGACTAGGTTTTGTATTTGCAATAAATGCATTCTATTTTTGCTTTAATATGATGTTTAATTTTAGGTAAAATATAATCATATTGAATAAATAAAATCATATATCAAATGTCCTTGTGTGGTGACTTAAAGTAATTAAGGCAACCACAAATCGAGTGCCCCCATCAAAAGAAAAAAACTATATAAGATAAAAAATTACACCAAATGCGTAAAATGAATTTAATATTTTGGAAGATAAAGAAACTAACACCTCCCTATTTTAATCCTTCCTCTATAATTAAATAATTTAAGATTAATATACATAAATCAATAATATGGAATCATTTCAATAAAATAAAATAAAATACTAAATAAATAAAAGATGTAGCACAACATCAAATATAATAAAGCATCATCAATCAAATATTATTTCAACTAAATGAGATCAATTGCATGTATCCTATTTTTTAAATTAACTCTGTTAAAAAATGAAATTCACTTTCAATCTTTTTATTATTAAATTCTTAATTACCGCTTACCTAATTTTTCCTAAACTTACATTAAGTATTTTTTTTCTTCTTCCACTCAAACAATCTCATAATTCCTAACTAATACCGGGGGGTATACATTGGAGGTTACTAAACTATCTTAGTCAGTTCTTATTATTATCTATATGAGTTATTTTAATTTTTTTTTCAATAACTCTATTGCAAATTTTATTATTTCTAGTCTTATCACATATCAATCTTACTAGCTTCATCTCTGTTACCTTAATTCTATGTATATGTTGTTTCTTGATCAACCAATAATTACTTCCATAAAGCATGACTAGTCTATTATAGTTATTATGTAAAATTTGTCATTCAAATTATTTGAGACTTAACTATCACCAAAAATATCTAAGTTCTTTATTTAGGCCATCCCACTTTAATAATATAAAATATATCATTGTCAATCTTTTTATCTTTACTTAAGATATATTTAATAATTTATTATAAAAAAGATATAATTATGAAAATAATTATAACACAAGTCACTTTAAAAGATATGTCGACTATATATTAAAAAATATTGTGCATTAGTATACTTACAATTAAACTAATTTACATTTAATAATATCATTTATATACAAAAAAATAATTTGTAAGATAATTATTAACTAGAACAATAGCTAGTCTAGAAATCTAATTAAAACCAAAAGAAAATCTTAAATTTATATATTTTGTTTTCATGGCTCTTATAAAATGATTCTTAGCCCTTAGGAGAAAATTTCACAATTATTTAAAAAAATTTTGCCATAATAAAAAATACATAATAATTAAAAAATTTTAAAATTAAAATGGTATTATATTCAATCTCATATATATATATATATATATATATATATATATATATGGATCAATCAAAATAATATTTTCTCATGTATGACTATATATTATGTTTATTCAAACAAGACAATAAAAAATATTATATTTTTATCAAATATTGCATCATCATGATAAATATACATATATGATTTTCTAACAAATAAAAATTATACTCAGTGTTCAAGGCTCCCACTATAGCACAGACATGTGAGAGATTAATATCTTAACATTATCCTCAAAAATCAAAGACTGTGTATGATGAGTCTCAAACTCAAGACATACCACCATTAAACAAAAGCACTTATCATGCATGCAATACAAAAAATGTTATGGGTGATCCATCATCTTTGTGTTATCTTAACCTAAATATATTTAACTTTTAATTCTTATGAGATCCAATATATTAATATTTATATAATATCATATGTGATTTTTTAACAAATATTATTTAAGAAATATAATATTCAAAATAATGTTAATATTATGTATAATAATATTTTAAATAACAATAGTATCATCAATTTATTTATAGAATAATAAGAAAAGATTCATTCACTAAATTTTTTATGTAATATATAATTATCATATAATTAATTTGAAAATATAAAATAATTTAAAATTAATATCACACTCAATAAAAATTATTTAATCATCCATTAAATTTTTTTATTAATCTAATAAATTATAAAAAATTTATACTTTTTGTAAATTAGTAGAATAATAAAATTTATTATGATATCTACCAGTAATGACATTCAATCTTTCGAATATTAAAATCTTATGTATATAATAGAAGCATTTTTTTTAATTTTATAAATAATAAAATCAATGAGATTATAATAAGTAATAACTTTAAATTATTAAAAGAATTTTTTTTTTCAAATTCTAAATTTTTTTTTGAGATATTACTAACAAGAGTTATTCATTATACATTTTATTTTGTATTGAACTAAGATACATTTACTACATTAGCAATGTACAACAATATAGGGAACATCCACTTTTCAAAAATATTATATAAAAAAATTATAATATGAAATTACTATTTCATCATGATATTATTTAGATATTTGTATGAATACAAGAGTTAAGGTTATATGTACATAATAAAATATTTTAAGTTTCATAACAATTTGTATGAACTTATAATCTAAATCAAATAGTTAAATATAAGAATTATCTATAATTTATATAAAAATTAAAATAATCATCATTATTAACCAAGCCTTATCTCAACTACATGAGATCGCTTGTGTAATCTTTTTTTTTTCAAATCAAATATATTAAAAATCACACACTCTTAATTATTTAATTGTTAAATTTTTTTTTTACAATTTATATTCAATTCCTCTCGAACTTATATCTAATTCTTTTTCCTTTCTCCACTAAAATAGTCTCATACATCTCAATTGGTACAATATAAGGTTTATGCCGGGCGTGACTAATGCACCTCATACAATTATCTCTAATCTTATCAAATATAAAAATTATTTTAATTTTCTTTCTAATAATTTTATTTCTAATTCTATTATTTATAATCTTAATGCACATTCATTTTTGTATCCTCATTGTTACAAATTGAAATAAAAAATAAAATAAAAATGCTCAATGTGAATAACAAATACATATCATCCTTATATAATAGACAAAAATAATTAGGACAATCTATAAATTAAGTACTCCCAAGTCCCATCAAACAACATAAAATAAGAAAAGGTTGAATAAAACTATAATATTTTTCATCAAGCTAGTGCATACAATTTAATAACATACAACTTTGAGAAAAAAAAAATAATTTGAGGACCCTTTAAAGGCCTTCATGAAAATATATGTTGGATACTCTGCTGTCTGAATATATGATGTAGTAACGATCATATAATATATTCTCCCTAAGAAAAAAATAGTTCACCTAGTTGTGCTTCATTTGCTCACTAAACACTAAATTAGATGGTTTATAGCTCATTGTCTGAATATCTCAATAAAAAATAGTGCAAGGAGAGAATGTGTATTCGATCTTCTCGAGCACATAGTACATCTAAAATATTTCACAAATAAATATCATTACTATTTTGAAGTCTATCTTTGCATTAGATCTCAAAATAATTATATATATATATATATCTTACTTTTCCAAGACATTAAATTTCTTTCAAAAAAATTATAAAATCATATCATAGAATTTCTCTTGATACATGTTGATGTTCAACTCAAATATAAATATCTAATTAATTATAAGCATATAATATTCCTAAAAGATATCTCAAGTCCTGAAAATTTCTTCTCATACCTTAGTATGCAAAGTATTATATCAAGATGAACCTAATAAAAAAATCTAGACGACAACTAAATATAATGAATATATATGATATCTAATCTGATCATAATCAAATAATTAATTTTTTAAATGATTATTCTATAAGTAATAAAATCAACTGGAGACAACATCAAAAATTAAGTCTATACATGAATCAATAAAAATATTTATTAGAATACAACTCAAAAAAATAATCTCTACAAAAATATCAAGTGTGTATTTTCTATATGAGAATGAGATGATATCCCTAGTAGAATATACCATCTATATTCCAAGAAAATATGAATCTCGATGAATGGTCCATATTAGAGGTCTCAGGTGAATCAAGCAACCTGAGCACGATGAGGTACAACCCAATTCAGCCTTATCAGGCCTAACATGGTGCAATTCAAAATCATGCATGAACCGTTGTAGTGTAGTGTTAGGTCAGCACTACACATGACATGGCTTATTTTAAAAAAATTATTCATTCACAAAAAATGGTTTGCTCCATCAATAGGCCCTTTTTTTGGTCATTCGGACCCCCAACAACATTGACTAAAATAAGATATCGCCTATCATTGTCTACCAAAATCCAATTCACCTTGATTATTTGTCTAAGTTTATGTATAATTCATTTTTATTAAATTTATTATTTATTATTTTTTAATGTGTGACACGTCGCCTAAGTATCTTAAGATATTTTAGTATATTTTTTATATTATTTAATATGAGAAAAAATATTGTTATTCTCACTTATATTATTAAATTATTTATGAGACATGCATTTATAAGATTAAAAAATTATAAATAAAATGTCACATAAATTTACTTACTATTAGGTTAATTATGTGACATATTTTCTTTATTAGTACCTAATTATTTTCATTCTTAATACACTTTATTAATATTTTTGCTCTTATTCTCCCTTATCTTATCCAACTTACAAATATCAATAAAAAAGTTAAATAACAAATATAATAATATATCTTCGAATAAAATGATTATGCTTGTATTAGAAAATAATTCAATTTTTATATAATTATTTGACAAAAAGTGACAAGCTAGTCCTTCCAATAAGTATGATTATTTAAAATGCTTAGATAATGATTATTACTCATACTTATTACTTATTACCTAAAAAATTATAAACATATGATATTATAGAATAATAAAAATCTCATGTATTCACATTTCTTATATTATTTTAAAATGATACATGATTTATTAGGCTCTTTAATATCTATTATAGTATCAAAATATATTTTTTAAATTATTATGAATATAATTACAAAGTATAAAAATATTTCTCACTCAATACGCTAAATATTTTATCATTTATGCATGATTAGAAAGATAGATATATGATACTTCAAGCTTTGAACGATTAATTTCTTAAAGATTTCAATACATTGAATTTTTATACAAATTATGATATTCAAAGTATTAAAGATAGAAAAATTTAAAAAAAAAATATTGTCATCTATTTATATTCTTATTTTTTTATATAATTTATAGAAAAATAAAATAAAATATTTTTTCTATATTTCATTTCGTTTAGTACATGAATTTAAAATAATAATAAAATTATTTAATAATTAAAAAACCTAAAACAATTAATTAAAAAACAAAAGACAATTATAGCAAATACAATTATAATATTATACAAAGTGAGTAGTTTGTGCCTATCCAAGGGGTCCAAGCATCCATCCTAAAGACCATGGCCCATATGGATCACCAGGCATAGTTCACATAGAGATGTCAAATGGACCGGGCAACCCAGCACAACATGGTCAAGACTCGTGTTGGTGCTCGTGCCAGGCCAGCTAATGACATAGCTCATGCCGGGCCGAATAACGACATGGCACGTGCCAGCCCGACTCACAACATGGCTCGTGTCAGGCTGATTAACGACATGGCTCATGTCGGGCCGACTAACAGCATAGCTTGTATCATGTCGTGCCGAGGTATACCGAGCCTCATGTCGTGCCGAGGTATACCAAGCCTCATGTCGAGCCAGGCACAGCCCAGTACCCTAGCCCAAGGGCATGGGAATTTGGTACAACCCAAACTATGCCCCACCCCCACCCGACGCCGATGCCCTGACCTCAAGCCCCGGCCAAGGCCCGAGCCCAACATCCCGACTTTCCATCAATCCCAAGCCCAACCCGACTCGGACCCATCGATCCTATCTCCCCGAGACCAAGCAACAAGTTCCAAAAGTTTCAACTTCTGGAATCTATGACCATTTGGGTCGGTTCAACGATCGAATTGACCCAATAGTTCAAAAAAAAATATTTTCTAAATTTAGGCTATTGAATTTCGCCACCAATAACTAGGAGACAAAATCCTACGGCCCTAAAGATTATATCCCTTTAATTATAAAAAAATCAAAAAAAATGTTTTTTTTTAAAAACAAATTTATAAACCCCCTCCCCCCCCCCCTTATTCTTAAATTTTTAAGTTTGCTCTCTAACCCTCGTGTTTTCTCTCTCCTCTCCTCTCAACTCACTCTCATTATTTTCTCTCTCTTAGTCTCTAATCTCTCATTTTGTTTCAAGCTTTCGAGACTCGGGTGTAGACTGTAAAGTGTGACTTGTTGATTGTGGTGAGTGCATACATCAAAAGGCATACGTGATTTTATGCATTATGAGTATTTTTTTTATTTAGTTAAATTTATTTTTTTAATATTAATTAACTTTAAACTTTAACTTTAAGAGATAAACTTTAGTTTAATTGATTTTAATTAATATATTATTTTAAAAAAATTAATTACATTATAATTTAAAAACAAATAAAAAATAAAAATAACAAATAATAATTTTAATTATGATAACAAAATTAATTTAAACATAAACATAAAAAATTATAATATGCATAACAAAAACCCTAAGGAATGGTATGAGACCGCCAAAACTTTAGTTTATCTAGTCGCATCAACCCAAATATCAAAAAAATAAAAAACTAAAAAAACATCAATAATTTGAACTCACTTTAATATAAAATAACAAAAAATATTAAGGATTCCGAAAAAGAATCGACACAATACAAATATTATAAAAAAAATTTAAACCATAAGAATTCATGTGGGACTAAACACCTTTAAATATTTGTCAAACAATGCACCAAAAAATATTGTGTATTAGATCCTAGGCAAACTCAATTCAGTGTTGGGTTCTTTGAGGCTGGATTCAGTTCAACTTCAATGTTGATCATCTTCATATACTACAACAAGTTATGGAGAAAAGACATGACCAAACTGATTACCATGATGAATCTTTCTATTAGATTTTCAGAGGATCCAAGAATAGTAGTATCATGCAGACTTATTTTTAGTCTGTATATCGTAGGATTTTTAAGTCAACATCTAGAAATGACATACTAAAATACTATATGTTAGAAAAAGAAATAATAATTAATAAATTTAGACATTATAGAGAAATGGTGTCCGTGACGTCTAATATCTAGACTAATCATGATGATACATCTTATGTAAGCATCACCACCCACTATGTAGATTCTAAATAAACACTAAATAAAAAAAATATTAAAATTCTCAGAAATTTTCATTCCTCATGATGATCCGGCTATTTATAAGTGAAAAATAAAAATCTTTAGATAATACAATATTCAAAATATAATATTTAGTATCACATTCGATAATGTATCTAATAATTAAGTAACCATTAACATGTTTATTATAACTATTAGAAATAAATCATTAAAAAGGATATTTCACATTAGATGTATGTGTCACATCATAAACCTCATAGTATAAGCGAGGATAACGATTATTTCCTCCACTTTAAAAAACATATGTAACTTACTATAATTTCCTAGTACGCCTCACATATAACAAAAGTTTGGTACTCTATGTTTGTCTCTGAGTCTAAAGAAATAGAAATTTCAATCGGATGTGAGATACCATTGAAATTACACTTACTTTATATTAGAGTCATGTATTAAAAATAAACATATGATATCCAACTACGTCAATAATAAGAGTGACGAACTTATTATTGACAATACTGACTGTACTACAAGAATTTCATTTATAAAATTCCTAAAAATTTTTTATGACACGACGAACATGTGTTCGTCAGTTTATACTCTCACAACTTGTATTGCACTCAAGTGCATATGCAACATTAATAGCATCTTTAGAAAGTTTAAAGATGACTCAACACTTAACGATATGATTATAGAGATGAAAACTAAGTATTTAAAATACTAGTCCATCATTTCATCTCTTTATTGTCTCATTGTCTGCATTGACTTTAGGGTAAGATTGAAAGGAATAGAGAATATTTTGATATACATATCCTCGTGCATGAACCGCATAGACCAAATTGAATGGTTCATTCTTAAAAAATTAACTGAGCTCTTTACATACTACAATACTAAGTATGATAGTAATAGTAGTAAAGCTTCAAGTATAAATATGTATACCATATTCGACAAGGTGGACCATCGAATATGAGTGAGCTGTTACGGTATTTAAATACTAATTTTTACTCAATCTTATCACATTCTGATAATAATAATTTTTATATTTTACAGTAGTAGAAAACATATGATTTCACCTATCTCATGCTATCTAAGATAAAATAAGTTATACTGACTTCTTCAGTATCGAGCATAACATCAAAATTAACTTTTTCTATTGTAGTGAATATAATTTTAGATAGAAAATCAAAATTATGATCAGATTTTGTTGAAACATTAGTATGCATGAAAAATTGAAAGAATTCAAGCACTAGCATCCAGGAGTATGCTAGGACTGCAGCAAAAATAAAAAATTTAATTGCTGATTATGATTCGTGAGACATGATGTTGATGACAATTGATGACTGATCACTAATATGAGATTGAGGTATTAATGATTGAGCTAAACTCTTGAGCCTACTTTACTGTCATTACCTATGGACTACTACTATTGATATACTGATACTGATATCATCATTGATCAAATACTGATGAGATTTATATATATCATTTTTATTTATCATTTTTAAATTGTATTTATTTTTTTTTATCATTTTACTTTAAATTTAAGGCTTGATTCGGACATTTATATTTTTATAATTTGTATTGATTTGTATTAATATTTTAATTTTATTAATTAAAACATTGTTACTACTATTGATTCAGATACTTGTTAATTTTTATTTTTATTTACTTATTTATGTTTTATTAATTTAATAATTTAAAAATTAAATTATTATTTATTTATTTTAATTTAAGTATTAAATAATTAAATTAAAATTGTTTAATAATTTTGAATTTTGGATTACCAACTATTCCAAATGGCCCAGACTCGACCCAGCCCGAACGGCCAAAGCCAACCCCAAACCTAGCTCAAACGGACCAATTCCGAAAACTCCAAGCATGACCCACCCTAATGAACTTAATAGTCGAGCCAACGGGCCATGCAAGGCCAGCTCTGCTGAAGCCATGCAGTGCCAAGCATGGCATAGTTACCGTACCATGTCATGCCCGGCATGACATGGTGACCTGATTGAGCTACCTAGAAATGAGCCAGGTCAACCCGTTTGATATCTCTAGGATCACATGCCCAAGACAAGGAGGCCATGGGTCATGAACCCAAAGCCAGCTAGCAAGGGGCCATGTGCTCAAGCTCAAAGGGGACCATGAGCCACATCTCCAGAGCCAACAAGCAACAGACTATGGACATCCCCTTCCATGCCAACCCAACCTAACAACAACAACTTACAAGCTGGCATTTGCCAGCAATACAATGTGTATCCTAGGCTACCTCATTTTAGGAGAATGCAAGTCAACATGCCCAGCCCCCGAAAGGGTTGTGCAAGCCTAGCATGATGACTCAATTTGGCCCAAAAAATGGCCCATGTCATGCCTCCACGGAAGATCCAACCTGATTAAATTTACCAGAGCAAGCTAACAAATACAACTAACAAATATGACATCCCGCACTCACGAGTTGATTTTGGTAATAGTGGTAAATTCTTAGATTTGGAGATCACCTATGAATCAAGAATAATATACATGTTTAGATTTGGCTAAAATTGAAACAAGGGAAACAATTCGTTTTCACAAAAGTTAGTCAATGTGCATATAAATTATTGGGTTTGCCCGAGTTAGGTAGACTAGTTTTTTTTTATTTTTTTTATAACATGATTTACGTAGAACAAGAAAGTTAGATAAAATCCCACATTTTTTTAAATAATATATTATAAAATATGCAAAAATGGGAAGCTTCCATTTTTGCAAAGATGATGAGCGCAATGCCTTCTCGGATGGGGGAGCACCCCCATCTGAACACCTAAAAAAAGTGCATTTTTTTTTCTCTAGTATTGGGCATTTTTGGTAAATGTTCTTTTTTGTTTTTGTTTTTCTAGACTGTTTTGCTGGTTTTTTTTTGTGTGCATTTTCGTGAAACTTCCCAGGTAAGTCCATTATTCTCTCTTTGTGCAGTAGTTTTAGAACAAACATTTTGGTTTGTTTCATTTATGGTTCTATTATTTTTATTCTCTATTATCTGGGTATTAGTTCGGAAGTGTTTTATTTTGAAGCTAATTATTTTACATTTATATTACAAGTTGTTTAGTTATTTATTTATAAGAATATATATATTGTACAATTTTAGTTTTTTTACTTAAAACATATAGTATGTGTTTTTTTGATTTATAATTTGTGTATTTTGTGTGCATATTATATAATCATCATTTTAATTATCAAGATTACATAATGTATTTTTAAAGTATCATACTACTTTTTCTGTTATTTATGTAGAGGATTGGGTGCCATGAGAAATTTAAGCTTAAACAACATTTGAAGATTCGAAAAACTATTAACAGAATATCCAGCAATCAAGATGCAACTACACCCTTGATTCCAAACTATAGATCAAACAAACCGATGCTATCACCTAAAAAATATAGTGAAAAAAAATTAAAAACATTCACAACAAAATCTCATATTTACATATTTATACTAAATTTTAAATTTTTGAATTTTATGCTTTAGAGACTTCAAATATGTTTGAAAAATTCTTTAACACATATTGTTCAGTTTGACGCATCTAAAATTTGAACTTTGATTTCAAGTATATTAGATTTTTCAAAACTATGACATTGAATTTTTTAGCATTAAGGTAATAAAATTTCTTCATTTTTGGTTTGTTGATTTTATTGTTTTTGTAGTCCTATTAATCAATTGTTATTCCTGATATTACACAATTTTGAATAAATCAATCATTATTATTTTCGAGATTCTGATCCCACCCAAGAATGATATTCAAACTACTATTGAAGATGATATTCTTTATTGATACCAAGATAATATCTAGACTATTAATTATCATTATATTGATATTTATTTATTCTGAAATCAATATAATAATTTCGACTATATTTTGAGATTTTTTTGTTAGTTTCAATTATTTGTGATTTATATTATATTTTATTATTATGGAATATCATTCTGTGATAATAAAATTAATTGGGACCAATTATTCTATTTAAAAAAATAGAATATGTGACTACTTATAGTTAAACAATTATATGACCCAATAAAAAAAATAAAAAAATATGAAAAAATGAGTAAAGAGAAATGAGAAAACATGTACTTTAAGATTACCTCTACAATTTGGCAATGGATAGATAATGATACACATCAACATGTTACTCAAAAAATAAAGGCAGACAATTTATGAGATAAATTAGCGTTTATGTTCAAAATAAACATGTTAAGAAATAAAACGTTAATAATTAGACATCTAGTTAACCTAATATTCAACAATGATAGACTAAAGTCGGTACACATTAATATCTTCAAATGGCTAGTAAAGCAACTTTTATCCATAAATTTGATCACAAATTGAATTATTAATTTATCTAATGTTGAGTTCACTACCGGATAGCTGGAATAACATTGTAGTTTATCTGAGCATGTCACCACCTAAAAGTGTTATGTTAATACATGTCATCTCAGAAAATTTATTATCCAAAAAAGCAAGAAATAAGAAATAAAAAATAACTCATAGTATTCTCATTTATAAGAGATATGATAAGAGCAACAAGAGTCATACACTGCTTGACGAAAATATTTATTCGCCTAGAGGCTAGTCACAAAATAAAAAATTAGTCAATTATTACCATTATAACAATATGGGAAAAGTGAAAAAAAATTATTATTCTTGAAAAAACTACAATAAAAATGTACAAAAATAGATAGACCCAAAGAAAGATTCATATCATCTCATAAGATGATTTAATACTAGTTAGTAATAATAATTCCACTAATATATGATCTTAGAAGGGTGATTGACTATTGACTCAGAAACGTCATTTCATATCACCCCTCACATCAACTTATTTATCGTCTATACATCTGGTGATTATGACACAATAATGATGGATAATAATGGGACTTCATAGATTTTTGACATTAAAAACATTTATCTGGAGATGTAGACATGACATCAAGTGATGCTTAGAGATGAGACATGCATTGGATATCCGTGTGAACCTAAAATCTATTAGCATGCTGGATGATTTGAGATATATCAATCATTTTAGTGACAATCAATGAAAACTAGTGAAGGATACATTAATCTTAATGAGGAACACAAAGAAGAGCATTTTGTATGCTGCTCATGCAAGAATATCTAAAAAATAAGTAAATGTTGTTCATTAAAAAAACAACTTTAGTCTTGGCACAATAAACTTAGTCATATGAGTGAAAAAGACCATTAATTTTTAGTTAAAAGAAATATCTTGCTATTCGACTAGTGGTTTTTACTTGATAAGTGCACGGCCAACATGGCTGAAAAAACTCATAGAACATCTTTTCACTATCCTCCACCCTCGAGGAAATCAAATATCCTCGATCTTATTAATATCGATATCTACTCCATGCAAAGCAAAACACTCTGTGGGCCCTTTATTTTATTATATTCATTAATGATCTTTTTGAAAAAATATGAAAATATACACTAAAAATAAAAAATTAGATATTTCTTGTCTTTTAAGATTTCATGCTAAAGTTAAAAGAGAGACGGATAAAAAATTGATCTTCATATATTCTGATAACAAAAAATAATATCAAGATCAATTTGACAACTATTATGTATCTCATGATATTAGAGATGAAAAAATATCAATCAAGATGTCATAATTAAATAGAATTGTATAAGAAAAAATGGACTATTGAGGAAAGAGTTCAATATATACTTTCTCATGCTCATCTTCCCAATAAATTTTGGGAAGAAATTATACATATGACTATTAATGTAATTAATATATGTCTTGCTGTCACCCTATATGAAGATGTTCCCAAGAAAAATTTGACTATAAAAGATATCTCATATAATTACTTACATGTTTTCAATTACAAAACCTACGTTCATATCCTAAAAAATGAATGATTGAACTCATTGATATTGCATGTTCATACCTCTTCATTGACTATGATCATGAAGAATTTAAGTATAGACTATGGAACCTAATTGTAAAGAACATATTCAAAGTAAAGATATGATATTTTCTAAAAGACAGATTTTAGACATAATTTACCCGAGTAGATAGAAGAATAATTCCATTAAAATTCCTATTTATACAACTCTAGTATCAATTTCTTCTAGAGAATAGTCTCATCAAGGGAAAGAAATTAAACAGCCATTTGATAATTCCAAACCACGGGATATACTTTATATTCCTGAGTCCCAAGATATATCTATTAAAAATGTGAGAGATCATATTCTAGTTGAAACTAGGAAGGACCCAATTGTGTATAATGATACATCTCAGTCAAAACTGAGAAAATCATCTATGCCCTAGCAAGTATCCTCTAGATTTCGTGATTACATATTACTCATAGATGCATGAGAGCTCAGAATAAAGGGCCTACAATGATATATTTCAAGAGATTATCTCTCTTAAGAATAAAGAAGAATAATTTCAAGCTATACAAAAAGAGATGAACTCTCTTCATACCAAATAGACTTACGACCTAATACTCTTACCAAAAGGAAAGTGAACTTTAAAAATTAGATAGCTCTTTAGACTCAAACTCAAAGATGATGACTGTCAATCAAGTTACAATGCTCGTTTAGCAATCAAATAATTTAGTCAAATAAAAGAAATTGATTTTGATAAAATATTTTCTCACGTAGTAAAAATATATTCTATTCGAGTAATTCTAAGTTTGGATACTAGATTAAACTTAAAAATTAATTAATTCAATATGAAGATTGTATTTCTTCATGATGACTTTCACAAAACTTTTTATATAGATCAACTTGAAAAATTCATTATAAAAAAGAAGAAATGTCTTATTTACAAATTAAATAAAAACTTGTATGATCTTAAATAAGCTTCTGGACTATGATATTAAAAAATTATATTCATTCATTCAGTCTCTTGACTTTAAATACACATCTTGTAACCATTATATATTTTGTAATCATTGATCAGCTAATAATAGACTTAAACTTTTATTATATATAACTGACATACTGATCATTGACCATGATAGAGCCCAAATTAAGAGGCTTAAAAAGAAGTTAAAAAAATTCTTTCCTATAAAATATAGGCCCAATCAGATAGATTTTCAAAATGAGTGTCATCCAAGAAAGCCTTCTGAACATATCTAGTTATTATAAGAACAATACATCGAGAACATTTTTTAAAGATTTTTCATAAAAAAAACTTAAGTCTTCATGCACTCAATTAAATATTTTAAACTGAGTAACAAATATAATCCCAAAATTAATGAGAAAATGAAAAATATGAGTCATATCTCCTATGCCTCAGTAGTTGACAATCTTAAGTATGCTATGTTTTCACTATGCCAAATATAGCACACGTCAATGTTAGTCATTTTTTCTTGAACTCAAGCATATATCACTAAGCTACATTGAAATCTATCCTAAGATATTTATATGAAATTTCTCAACTATCTTTATGGTTGTGCACGTTAAAACTAGTACTTCTTGAATATGTTAATTCTAATATGATTAATAATTTAGATTCATACAGATCCACCTCAAGTTATCTAATAACCTTTAGAGATAATTATATTTTGACAATCCAAGTCGTAAAAATGTATTACACTATCCAATAATAAAACTAAGTTCATGTTAACTACTAGAACTTACTAAAAAAACTTTATGAATAAAAAATTTCTTACAAACTTGGATATGCAATAGAAAATATATATTGTATAATATAATAGTCATAGTATTATACATCTCTCTAAAAATTTAACCTTAATAATAAGTCAAAGTACATTAATATGAGGTATGACTGAATATAAGATCTATTAGATAAAAAATCAATTGCATTAAAAAAATATACATAAACAAAAATATCATTAATACATTCACGAAATCATTAACAAAATTAAATTTTTTTAATTCATGTATTTGTATGAGTCACCCAACCTAGAGCAAAGAGAGATTTGTTGGATCTATCCAAGTAAGAAGATTGATTTTTGTTTATGTTTCCACAAAGAGAACATGCGTAGTACCCTCTTGAATGGGGGAGTATCCCCATCCAAGCACCTTAAAAAAAGTGTGCACTTTTTTTCTTTATTGCTTGGCATTTTTTTATTACAATTCATTTTTGTTTATGTTTTTTTGGACTATGCATGGATAGCTTTTTTGTGTACATTTTTCATGAGACTTCCCAAGTAAGTCCATTATTCTCTCATTGTGCAGTAATAGGGTGGATATTTTGGACTATCCTGTTTGTAGCTCTATTATTTCAATTCTCTCTCAACTAAGTGTAAGTTCGAGAAAATTTTATTTTAGAACCAATTATTTTACTTATAAGTTGTTTAATTATTAATTTATAAAAATACATATTGTACAATTTTAGTTTTTTATTTAAATTATGCAGTGCATATTTTCTTAGTTTATAATTTGTATATTTTTTGTGTGTGCATATTAAAAAATTATATTTTAATTATCTAGTTTGTATAATATATTTTTATAGTATGAGCATTATTTTTTTGTTGTTTGTATGCATGATTGAGTGTCATGAAAAATTAGAGCTTAGATAATATTTCAAGATTCAAAAAATTATGAATAAAATATCTTCTTCAGTCCAACAATCAAGACACAACCAAATCATTAATTCTGAGTCATAGATCCAACATATCAATACCAAAACCTAAACAATAATACAAAAAAAGATTCAAAACATTCATCTCAAAATCCATAATCTATGTATTTGTATTGAATTTTAGATTTATAGAATTTTATATCTTAAAAAATATATTTTTATACAAAATATTATTTGTCATTCTGTGCTGTATAGACTTCTAATACGTGTAAAAAAATCTTTAGTACATATTATTCAATTTAACATCTATAATTTTAATTTTAATTTTTACTATATTTTATTTTTTAAAATTGAGGTGATAAGATTTATTTATTTTTGAGTTGATTTTATTACTTTTATTATTCTATTAATCAATTGTTATTCTAGATATTATGTGATTTTGAATAAATTATAATCCAAACATTCTATCCCAACATTAAATTGGGACTAACACTCATTATTTCAAAAAAATAAATAAATATAACAAATTAAGTGTATTAATTCAAATATATAAAAATAGATACTCTAAGTACTATTTGCTTCATAATGAATTAGCACATAAAAATCTAATAAGAGCACTATATTAGTACCACAAAAAAAAAGAATAAATAATAAAAGAAAAGAAAAATGGTAAACTCAACATGAGGTCAATTTTTTATGAAGGAATCAAATTGTGATAAATAAATATAAGAAACAACAGATATTTATTTGAAAGCTGTAACATTTATCAATTACAAGCCTTATAATATCAATATATGAGTGTCATGGAGGCATAATTCGTGATCTTTTAAGAAAGGAATTCTAGTACATAGGGCACTGGATAGCAACCTTGAAAGGACAAACAAATGTTGACAAAATGTAAGATCGGGACAGGCTATTTAATGATTAAATGAACTAGCCGATCACATGTGGAATTTCATGAGATTCCAAGGGCACGAGATATATGCGTATAAATTTATTATGACTACACAGAAAGAAATATCAGGAGGGAGATATCAGAGAAAGGAGTTAAAAATGACCTACATCTGGCGATGGTGGTGCGAACCAAAGCACGAGCTAACAACGCTCTCTTTTGGAGCAGTGCTCCTTGCATGCATAAAATAGTTTCTTTCTCGTGGGAGGAAAGAAGTTCCATATAATGATCCAGAAGGGGGACACTTGTTACCTCATCAGGTACAATACACCACAAATGTGCATGCCTAAAATTAAAAAGTAACATGCAAAGTGTCAAACATTATATCGGTTATAATGGAATGGTGTCGTACGGAATCTGAATAGGTGCTAAAGAAATGAAAACAAAAAGAAAGAAAGCGGAATATGAGAATAATACAGTTTTGATGGAAGCTTCATGGAAGCCAGATAAGATAACATGGTTAAAATCTTCCACGAGCAAAGTCTACTCGAATGCTAAATTTTTAGGAACTGCGAAAACAAACACAAATTGCAGGACCAGGAAACATCATCATCCCATGTGGAACGCTGAAACTCAGCAGTCAGCATAGAAGAATGGACTAAATTAAAATTTAAATAAAAAAGTAAAATATGTGAGTGTGAGTTTTGTCTGAAAATAATGCATTTAATATAAAAATTCCAAAATTTAAGTCTGATTTCAAAAATATGCCCAAACTAGTACGTCTGTAAACAGCATGACAATGTCCGTCGTTATGAACGGCGACCATTGTCATGCTGTTGATTTTTTAAAATCAGAATCCGGTATTGTGAATGCTGGCTATTGAAAACATCATTATCATTATCTCAGATTGCCTCTCGCCTCTTGCCCTTCGGCCCTTCGTCACTCGCCCATTTATCCTCGCTCATCTCCACTTGTCCGTCTACCCTCACCTCTCGCTCCTCTTCCCACCTATCTCCCCTCACCCGTCTCCAACAACTCCTTCATGGAACTCCATCAAGCTCCAGGGAGCTCGACGTGGAGCTCGTCGAGCTTCAGCGAGCTCGAAGTGGAGCTCTACGATGGAGCTCCAGTGAGCACCACGATGGAGTTTCGGTGAGCTCCTTCGTGGAGCTCTGTCGAGCTCATGTGAGCTCCACTTTGAGTTACCCAGAGCTCCAATGAGCTCCTTCTTGGAGGTCAGTCAAGCTTGTTGGAGACAAGTGAGGGGAGAGGGGTGGGAAGAGAGGGGTGAGAGGTGAGCGTAGACAGACGAGGGGAAATGGGCAAGGGTAGAGAGGCAAGGGGTGAGGGGGCGAGGAGGCGAGGGGCTGAGATGCGAGCTGAGATAATGATAATAGTGTTTTTAATAATCATCATTCACAATGTCAGCTTCTGATTTTTAAAAATCAACAATATGGCAATGACCGCCATTCACAATGATTGGCATTGTCATGTTGTTTCCAGACACACTAGTTTGTGCATATTTTTGAAACCAGTTTTAAATTTTACATTTTTTATTTTTAATGCATTATTTATGTACAAAACTCGATTTATGTTTTGAGGTAATCTCTCATAAATTTTTAAGATTTAGAAACTAACCCTTTTAATATTTTAAAAAAAAATCATAAAACTATAAATAAATTAAAAATAAGGACACTCGAATTCGTAAGTCCTAAACTACCCTCACCCCTCTCCCTAGCCTCTCGCCATCATCTTCACTCTTGCTCCTCACCCTCACCCCTCGCCCCTCTTCCCACGCCCCTCTCCATGAGCTCCAATGAGCTCGGATGTGAGGCTCATTGGAGCTCGACAGAGTTCCACGATGAAGCTCATCGGAGCTCAACGGATTTCCATGATGGAGCTCATTGGAGCTTGACGGAGTTCCACGATGGAGCTCATTGGAGCTCGACGGAGTTCCACGATGGAGTTCATTGGAGCTCCTCGAGCTCCATGGTAGACCTCGACGAAACTCCACAATCTCCACGATGGAGCTCATTGGAGCTTGACGGAGTTCCACGATGGAGTTCATTGGAGCTCCTCGAGCTCCATGGTAGACCTCGACGAAACTCCACAATCTCCACGATAGAGCTCATTGGAGCTCTAAATCGAGCACTTTAGAGCTCGTTGGAGCTACGTCAAGCTCCAGTGAGATCCATCGTGGAGCGAGCTCCACGATGGAACTCATGGAGAGAGGTGGAGGGAGAGCGGCGAGGGGTGAGAGGCAAGGGAGAAGGCCGAGGGCCTCGGCGAGGGCGAGGGCCGAGGGGCAAGGGAGAGGGGCGAGGATAGTTTAGGACTTACAAATTCGATTGCCATTATTTTTAATTTATTTATAGTTTTGTGACTTTTTTTTAAATACAAAAAGTTATATTTCTAATTTTTAAAATTATTTGGGGGAGTACCTCAAGACATAATTCCCCCAAATATGTAAATCTTCATTGAAATTTGAAATGATTAAAAAGAGAAAATAAAAATAAAAAAATTTATGTGCATTTTATATTTAGAAAAAAAATATTCACAAAAACTAAAATAATTATGTTTTTGTCTACTAAAAAATACTAATATGAAACTATCTATCACCTATGCATAAGCATCAATAATTTATATCACATAATATTTAATTAAAAAAAGATTTATGTTTTGATACATTACATCAAAATATAAAATAATTTAAAATATATATATATTTCAAGATTCTAAAAATATACTAAAACATAAAATAATTATATTTTTAGGTGCTGAAAATCAGAAATATTATTTTACCTACACCATCATATGTCATTGAATTTAAAAAAAAAATTATAAAAATATTTAAGTAATAGTATAAAAAGAGATTCATTTGTAGAATGTTACAATGATACTCAAACCCATGACGTCTAACTTTAAACTAACATCTTTAGTCATCTAAATACATGCATTAAATCATATGTCTAATGAACACTAATATATATGTGTGTGTGTGTGTGTGTGTGTTTATACAGATATACATATATGTGTGTTTGTGTGTGTTTATATATATATATCTATCTATCTATCTATATTTTTCTCACCCTTCCTACTAATTTTATATAATTTATTTTATTCTCACTAAATATCTATCTCATTTACCCCTCAAAACATATTTGTCCCTTTAATATTAATGGGGATAAGTATTTTGTAGTGTTAAGATAATTTTGAATCAAACATCATAACAAATTCTTGAATATACCTGAATTAGAATAAAATATGTATCATAATTGAATTGTCTTATTGAGAAATAAAAAAAACAAAATCATTTATCTATATATTATATAATACATGTGAATGAAAATTGTATTGTATTGAATAATGCATATGTATGAATAGTGAGCATGTGAATATTAAGTGCTTGAACATTGCACCTCATTTAATAGTGCATCATGTGTGAATAGTGATTGTGGGAAAAGTAATTTCAAAAAATCTATATGAAGTCCTCAATCTCATATGAAATATATGCCTTAAAAATCAAAAGAAAACTTTTATTTGAATTCTTTATATTCTCTCTTTCTTTATATTTTCTTTTAATGTTATTAATTATAATTCTATTATTGTTTTGCAACATATTATCAACATAAAGCTCTGATCAAATGACGACAATAGATTGTGATTAATAATTAGTAAAGTTTTATTTGTTCTTGATTGATGAACTAATATAAACACTAATTTAGTTAATGAATAATTAAATCTTGTTTATTCTTTTTACTTAAAATTCACCAGATACTAATATATTTTAAATAATAGCATCATGACAAATTTAGCTTACCTGAATTTGTGGCATTAGATATCATGGGAAAAAATTATTTATTATGGATACTCAATGCTAAAATTTATCTGGAATCTAATGCCCTTGGTGATACCATTAAAGATGGTAATAAGACATCTACTCAAGACAAAATAAAAGCAATAAATTTCATTAAACATCACCTTCATGTAGGATTGAAAGCAAAATATTTAATGGAAAAAAATTTTTCTGAACTTTGGAAACCCCTAAAAGAAAGATATGACAACCAAAAGATGACCATTCTTCCCAAAGTCCATTATTAATTGATGTAGTTATGTCTACAAGATTATAAGACTATATAGGAATATAATTCAATTATGTTTTAGATTAGCTCCCAATTAAGATTATGTGGAGAGAAAGTTACTCATCAAGATATGTTGGAAAAGATTTTCCATTTTTCATGTCTCAAATTTGCTCCTGCAGCAGTAATACCATGAAAGGGGATTTTAGAAATATTCTAAATTAATCTCTTGTCTCATCGTGGTTGAACAAAATAATGAGTTTCTAATGAGAAATCATAATACACGCCTAACTAGTTCTATTTCATTCCTTAAAAGTGAATGTGACTACATATCAAAATCATTTTCAAACCCATGGGTGTGATTGTGGTTGTGGCTATGGCATGGTCAATGTCATTTAGGTCAATTTGATAATCAAGGTGATTATTTCAAATATTCATCTTGCCACTTGAAATGATAGAGAAATAAGAAGAAAATTGATAAAAATAAAGATGACTAGTAAAAATTCAAAGAAAAACTCATTTTACCATAGTGGAATTAAGGGTTATTGGTCGCATATCTGTCATATGCCAAAATATTTTGTTGATCTCTATAAGAAATGAGACAAAAGTGGTAAGTAATTATTTTGTTGAGTGTGATTCTTCTAATACACGATTTAATGATATCACTCATCTAGATGTTGCAAATTTTTTCATCCAATAAGAGGATAATATTGCTTGTTTGATTAATAACAAAAATGTCTAAGGATGATCATATCAAGAAGAGCATTCTAAATATTATGTAACATTATGTTATCAAATAAATTCCTAAGATACAATATTAATTAAAGCTTTTTCAACACATCATCTATATATTATTATTTATTTATTTAATTTTACTTTAGTGCATGTGACTCTTTCATTGCTGAAGATGGAATTATCACTAAGTAAACCATTTATTGATAATACTCAAAGATTTGAAATATTTTTCATCCTTAAAGATGCAAACGATTAAAGTAAGTACAATTTGTGGTAGTGCAAAGTTAATTGAAGGCTCTAGAAGAGTTCATATCACATTGCCCAAAGGAACCATATTTGTAATTCATGATGCTATATATTCTATAAAGTCTCAACAAAGCTCATTAAGTTTTAAGGATATTTATAAGAATAGATATCATATCAAGACAAAAAATAAGAACAAAGTCAAATATCTATGTATTATAACTATTATCCAGGCAAGAAAAGTATAATAGAAAAAATTCATGCATTTTCTTATGGTTTGCACTATGTTGATTGATATAAATAAAATTTAGAATCAAAAATTAGGATTTTCATTAATATGTGGGGTTATGTTGGCCAGCCATAACTAACAATGACATGTGGTTCATAGGAAATACTCATGTGGTTCAAATAGAAGAAAGTGATAACATGTTGTGACTTTGTTATGCTACCAAACTTTGTTGGTTAGATAATATTCCAAAAGCTTATTAGAAAAGATATCTCATCAAAAAAAATCCATAAGCATATGAGTCATACAAGTAATAAAAAATATATTCATATAGATATCGATGATATAGCAATTATATTAGTAATTCATTCAACTAATAAAAAGACAACATAATTATAGTGAAAAAGATAATTTGGGTTTATAGCGTGACTCTTAGATCATAGGATTAGTCCACTTAATTTATGTGATACATATTAAAATAATTCAAATTTTATTAGGTTTGGATATAGAATAAAAGTTGGGTTGTTATGTAATAATCATTTTCCTTACTAGCATACAAGGTGGTTATTGCCATTGAGCTCATCCCAAAAATAGTTTTCATATCTTTCCCTTAGTACTTTACCATCGAGATAACGAATCTTCTCTACTCAAGAGTTATTCATAAGATCATATATTTTAGGCAACTCCTAAACTTCCCTTGATAGTTGCTAAGCATATACTTTCTTATTTTCTACCCTTATGTATCATAAAAACCAAAAACTAACATAGCTTGTTAGTATTTGTATTTTTACCTTTGTAAGTATCATACTCACACAAATAATATATGCTTCACCCAAGTTTTAATGGTAGAAACAATATAATTGACCCAAAGATTTGTCACCACATTGTGAGTCACAATACAGTCACATATATCCCATAGATGACCTATCACTATTCTCCATGGTGTTGATTTGACTTACACACTAAATATGAAAATCTTAGAAGAACGTTCTATAAAATATCTGCCTTAATCAAGAAATAGTTTAAGACATTTATAATGGATTGACATGTAACATTATTCATGCTTTTGGCTTTATGAATATCATACTCATAATGATTAATATACCTAAATTTAAGTATACTGTATAAGTTTATCTCATACATCATGATCAAAATGTTATCATTTTTTTATTTTCATATAAAATAGTGATCCTTATGATTTACCTATCACCATCCACCATGATAACATGCACAAACCCACAAATAGTCAAGTTTCTACTTCATATTCTAGTTAATCATCACTTCTATCAAATTCTATTCCACAACAAAAATCATACATGTCTATTAATATCAAAACTTTTTATATATTATATAAGAAAGAATTAACAACTCTCAGGCCTCAATTTAGCCTAACATTGGGAGATATTCATAAGATGTAAGATAAGTAGTCTCATAAAACTTGGATTTTCTAAGACATTACTCATGAAAATCTTGGCCACTAATCCTAATCTCATTCTATTTTGATTTAATTTTTCAAATCTATCCTAGAAAGGGCAGGGGTTTGAGAGTCATACCTTTTAACTTTATAGTTTAACTTATGTCTTGTATCCCTTACTTGCTTGTGGATCACCTAGAGAGGATGAAAATCACTCCTAGGGTCATTTGATGCTGACTTTTCTTAGTAGATAGAGAAAAAGATTTTTTGAGAAGTTCTTTGATTTTCTCTTTTATACTTTGATATTTCTATATTTCCTAATGTAGAAAGTCACAATTTTCAGAATATACCATGATTTTTTCCTCCATCTCTTGAGCTTGAGATCACAACTATAGAAAGAGGCTATGGCTTCGGAATGTTTCCCAATCTTTTTTATATAATACTAAGTCATAGCATTATAAAGTGTTCACAACTTGAATCTATTATTTATGTAACACAAAGTCACAATACTATAAATGATCACAACTTTGACATTAATCTCTTTCATTCATCATGTGGTCATGACACTAAGAATGACCATGAGATTGTCCTTTCATGTGCATTAATTTGTTGCGACACTAGGAATGATCATGAAACTAGCCTTGGCCTTTCTCACATATTGCATGGCCATGTCACTACAAAAAGCCACAACATTGGAAATTAGTCTATAGAACATAAAATTCATGGCTTTATATTTTTTTGAGGATTAGAGCTGTGGCCATATAGAATGACCATACTCGAGTAAATGTACACAATAATATTTTGTCTAAAAATCATGATGCTAGATAATTGTTAGGACTTTATTTTAAGTAGTTTTGGCTTTGTAACATTCTATAGCTCAAAAGTCATAGCTTTTTAAAAATGTCATGACTTTTACTTGAGACTACAAAGTCTTGTTAAAGATAAAGTTATGACCTTAGAAAGTGACCATGACTTATAACATCAGTTGAGTACTTACTTTGGGTTATGACATAAAATTAATGTCACATATATTTAATTGTTATAAGATAAGTATGACTAAGATTCCATAATAATATCATAACCACAAAGAATATATTGCATAGTTGAATGATTATACTAGTGAGGTAATAGTATCATGACATACAAAGATTAGCATGACTAATTAATTAGAGTTTCTATCAAGAATGAATACCAAAAAATGCTCAATGTTACATAAATTACGATGTAGCCAAAAGGCTCCAAAAACTTGTTAATTTCAAGACTATTCATCAAAATCCACAAAAACATTAAAGTTATAAAATTGATTCAATTATGTTACATTCCTATACTTATATATCATCTAATAGCAATAAAATACTCAAGAATATTCAGTAATTCTAATATTAAACTAACTCACATTATAAACTATTGCTCATCTTTGAGCAATAATTAACTTATTCCTCATTAAAAAAACTCTACCTCATCTCAAAAAAATATTTCTTCTCTATGTCTAGGTTTAAGTGTCATAGTATCTTATAATAATGGAGCACCTCAAGTGGATAGTCATGGTGAGATTTGATTTTTGTGACTATACTTATGGAAAAGTTGAGTATGTATAGTCATTTATGTGATAGATTTTGAGAATTCATTACATCACACATACAAAAAAAAAGTTCATTATGTTATCTCCTAAGCATCACTACATTTAACATCCATAGCTAGACCATGAATACCTCCTCACCTATATTGGTGATATATATAGTCCAAGCTATCTTTTCAATAAACTTTTTTACTTCATAATTTTTTGTTTCTTTCATCTATCTTCCTTTAGCTATACTTCATTCTTTATCTTTTTCTTATTTGGATGCTATGACTTTGGTGAATGTCATGATTTTTTCTTCAATGCTAGCATGACCTTTTTTTTGTTTCTCCAAATTCACAGCTCTAAGCATAGTCATTGCTTTGTCTTTTAGCTTTTCCTAGTCCATTTTTTTGTTACCTAGAAGTCATAGCATTGTGCATAGCCACTACTTAGTATTTAAAATTTTCTTGGCCAATTTGTTTATGTACCTATAAAGATGAGTTATTGTTTATAGTTGTGGCTTTGTGTTTGAGCTTCTAATTGACAACTTTGTTATGTAACACTAAAGTCATGACATTGTGGATAAATACTTTTTAGTCTTTGGCTGAAACCTCTAAATTTCTATCTCACCTTATCTTCCTCACATATTCTCTTAGCTTCTTTCAAGTTTTCTATATAATATTTCTTTGAGGTTACATCTTAAAAGAATGTCTCAATCTCATAGCAGTCATCTTCTTGATTTCCTCAATTTCGTAACTCCTAAGTGCTTCTTCCTTATCATTTTCTTCATCTTTGTCACTTTTATATCCCTAAAGTTATTCTTCCAGATCATCTCATTCATCTTCATTTGGCCTTTTGTCTTTGATAAAATATTTCCATCAAAAGTCCACTCTTTTGTATTGCCATATGGAGGGAATTATCTCTCTCCAATATTTCATCTCATCATCATTTGGACCCAATAAGCTTTTTTAAAGATTAAAATTTACTTTCTCCTCGCCCCAATATAGAGAGTAAACTTTTCTTTCTTAACATAAGTAAGGGCTTATTTAATGGAAAAAAATTTCATCCCAAAATTAATTGTGCATAATTATGTTTTTCTATATCCAATAACAAAATCTTCTAGAAAAATATAGATATCGAGCTTAATCAAAACATCTTCAAATATTCATCCAGGTGCTTGATTTTTTTATAAATTATTTGGAAATGAGAGAGAGATATTGGAGTGATTTTTCTATGATTCAATCTTTGTGTAATTGATAAGTGCATCAAGTTTACACTTGATTCCAAGTCACATAATTTTTTTCAAAATGTGTGATAACATGTGGTACAAGGTAAAGTAAAACCCTTAGGATTTTTTAATTTCCTTGGAATGTGTCCTTTAAATAATTATACTATACTTTTTAATAATATTAGCAATATCATATGCCTCCAACTTCATCTTACTACTAATGATATTTTTCATAAACTTTTACATAGTATAGTATTTGGGGTAGCTTTAGAAAATGATGTGTTCACTTCTAGTTTCTTGAAAATGTTGAAAAATTTCTCAAAATATTCATCCAATTTTTCCTTCCTAAAACATCATGGAAATAGAATATTTATTAAAAATGTACCCTTATTCTTCATTCTGATTTATTTATTTATCTCCATAGCCTTGTGTAACATCCATTTTCTCTATTTATTTTCTTCATTCATTCATAGTTGGGAATGAGAGTTGAACTTGCACTTTCACTTGAGTCAAAGCTTTGTGAGGTTTGATTATTATACCCCACCACATTATTACTAAAGTTTCGTAGAGCTTGCCCAACATTCTATAACCCACTCTCATATTATTACTAAATGAGATCTAAGTTTATCATTTCACGCGGATGCAAAATAATAATTTTTTTGATCCTCTTCTCCTTTCCTCTTGGTTTTTAACTTCTATAGAAGAGCCTCTATTTTCATATCAATTATGATTAACTGATCTAAATCAAATACTCCAACTTATCTTCTTCCAAAGAAATGATTAATTAGAGTTTGGAAATTATTTTATACTACCTCCTCAAATAAGTAATGTGTTTTCTTTAGTGATTTATTCATAATCAAATCACTCATAACCATATCAACTATGTGTCTTATCATAAAATTTAACCCATTGTAAAAAATTTAGACTTGGAACTATAACTAAAACCCATATTTAGAGCACCTCCTCAACAATTCCTTAAAATAGTCCTAATTATCATATAAAGTTTCGTGCTCATTCTACCAGAACTAACTTATCTTGCTCCATAATTGAGAAAAGATTTGAGATGGTAAAAACTTAGTGAGAAATGCTCACACAAGTTTATCCCAACTCTCAATGGAGTAAAGAGAAAAGCAATAGAACCAACTTTATATCTTTTCTATTAATAAGAATGAGGAAATACATAACTTTATTATATTATAGCTAACTACCATCATCTTTATTATATCACATAGTTCCAAAAATATTACATCTCTATTAGGATCTTCTGATATCTTTTACTATATTAGTGCTACCAAACAATTATTACTAGAGTCAACTTCAACTCAAAATAGTTTTTTTTTACTAGTTGTATATGAATACCCAAATAACTATCCATCAACAAGAACCACCAATAATCTCCCAATGTATAGTAGTGGATGAGATTTTGGTAAGCTTTTCCATCTCCACCTTGTGGCTAATTGTTGCTAATAATTCCCTTCATATACTATTTGTTAACTCTTGGTTTGAAAATCACTCTCATTGTTCTCTCAATTTTTTGATCTAGAGAGGTTTGCTCAATCTCAAAGCTTTTGCTCATAAAAGGTTACTAAAAAACACAAAAAGATACAAGTAAAATAAAAAAATAAGAATCTATTTTTCAAACAAGATAACCAAATTCACTATTAGATTTTAAAAACTATAATAAAAACTAATATTATCTAAACTACTAAAAAAAGAATCATCATTTTTCAAGGATAATTATGTCAACTTATGTTAACTAACCAAGATAACAAAATTTCTAGTAAAAATACCAAAAACTTGTTATGATTTTATTATGTTGGCTAATTTAGTTGGTTATATAGTATCCAAAAACTTATTGGCAAGGATATCTCATCAACAAAAATTTCTAAGTATATAAATTGTTTAAATAATAAAGAGAACTTTTTTTAGATATTAATCACACATAGATTATATCAATAGTTTAGTTAACTAACAATGAAATAATATACTTAAAGTAAATGAGATAATTAGGGATTTTAGTTTGACTCTTAGATTATAGGGTTTATCCACTTTATTTATGTGATGCATATTCAAATAATTTAAATTATATTGGGTTTGGATATATAATGAATATTAGGTTGTTGTGCTATGACCTTTTGCCCCAATGGTATACAAGGTGATTATCACCATTGAGTCTATTTCAATAATAGTCTCTTCATAGCTACCCCTTCGGTACTTTACTACCATGATAATAAATCATCTCTACTTGAGAATCATTTACAAGTTTATATCTTTTAGGCAACTCATCAACTTTCATTGATAATTGCTTCATATATACAAGCTCATACTCACTTAATTAATATATATGCTTCTCTCAAGTTTCATAGGTGTGAACCATATGAGTGTAAAAAACTCAAAGGGATGTAATCACCTTGTGAGTCATTATACTCATGCATGTCCCATGGATTACCTGTCACTATCCTTTATAGTGATGGTGTAAATTTCTACACTAAAGGAGAAATCATTAGAAGAATATTTCATAAAATATCTATCTCAATAAAGAACCAATTAACTTGTACTATGAATTGATATGTAAAATTATTGGTGTTTTTAACTTCATAAGCACCATGCTCCCAAAAATTAAGATATCTAAATTTTGAGTTTTAATATATGTGTAAGTGAGCCTCATAGTGTAATTATTATTATCCACCATGAAATACACATAAATTCATAAATTGTCAAATCACTAATTCAAGTTCATTTTAATCACCAAGACCATTAATTTATATTCTACAATATAAATCAAACACCTTTATTAATTTCAAAACTATTTATACACCACATAAGTAAAATTACACAAACCCTAGATCTTAATTTAGCTTAAAATTAGGAAGAGATTCATGAGATACAAGAGAAAAGGTCTCATTAAAATTATATTCCTAATGATAGCCCTCACCAGAATCTAGGCAACAAACACTAATCCCATGCTATTTTGATTTTTTTTAATGTACCTCAGAGAGGGGGGTTGAGAGTCATGCCTTGTAGATTTCCTAGGGAGTGCAAAAATTACCCCAAGGTAATTTTTGTACTTTGACTTTTCTTGGTGTGAAGAGTTGAAATAGATTTTTTGATAAATTCTTTTTTTCCTTTTTTATACTCTGATATTTTTACAATACTTTAAATAGAAAGTTATAGTTTTTGGAATATATTATGACTTTGGCCTTAATCTCTTGAGCTCGATACCAAGATGTTATACTTTGATATTTTTTCATTCCATGGCCAAGATGTTATCAATTTGGAAGCTATGATTCAAGAAAGTTGTTGTATCTTTGGAATGTGTTCCAATCTTTCTATAATACTAATTTACTATACTAGGAAGTATCCATGACTTGGGCTTATTATCTCTACAATACAAAGTTATGATACTAGGAATGACTATGACATTGACATTAGTCTCCTTCATTCATGATTTGGCTATTACACTAGAAATGGTTGCTGCATTGTAATTGACCTTTCAAGTACATAATATTGCCATTATACTGGGAATGATATGACTATGACACTAAGAATTATCACGAAATAAAGAATTGCCTCTCTTGTAAATTAAATTGCTATTACACTAAGAATGATCACAGTGTAAAGAATGATTTCTCTTATGCATCAATTGACCATAATAATGGAAATAGTTGTAACATTAGGAATTATCATAGTGATGGGAATGGAAATGGTGATGTCCCTAGACTTTTTGATATATCACATGATTGTGACACTATAAAAAGCCATGACATTGGCAATTATCCCAAATATAAAAGTTTTGATTTTGCTTTCTCTTGAGCATAAAAGTTGGAGAATGACAATCCTCAAGTAAATACCCTCTATAATATCTTGTATCCAAAAGTCATGACATTAAATAATTTCTATGGCTTTAGCCTGAATAGTTTTGGCTTTGTAACTTTTTGTAGCTTAAAAGTCATGATATTGAGAAAAGGCTGTGATTTTAAATTGAGATTATAAAGTGTTGTTAAAAATAAAGTCACCGTATTAGAAAGTAACCATGATTTTGTTAAAAATAGTGTACTTGGTTGCTATAATATAAAATTAATTTGACAACCAATTAATTGTTATGAGATAAATAAGATTGCGATTCCATGATAATATTATAGCCTTAAAAAATATATTGCATTGTAGAAAGATTATGCTAGCTAGGTTGTAAAGTCAAGATGTACAAAAATTTTCATGACTAATAAAATAGAGTTTTGCCTAATAATGGACATTGGAATTGGTTAATGATTCATAAATTACCTAGTTTCCAAAAGTCACAAAAAATATATCAATTTCACGACTATTCATTGAAATCAATCAAAACTCCTATATCATGAAATTAATCCAATTATGTCATAATCTCATGGATATATATCATTTAATAGCACCAAAAAACTTAAAAATATTTGATAATTTAAATACTAAACACAACCCTTCTAATTGTAATGTTTGAGATAAACTAACATGTGAAACCCTAAAGTTAA
This sequence comes from Sapria himalayana, assembly GCA_029783825.1. NCBI lineage: Eukaryota > Viridiplantae > Streptophyta > Magnoliopsida > Malpighiales > Rafflesiaceae > Sapria > Sapria himalayana. The sequence continues at coordinate 4,265,828 of JAREIK010002708.1, forward strand.
GATGTATTAGTTATTATAAATATGTTGCTTATAAAGTTGAAAATATAAATATAGTAATAACCAATTCATTATGTACTATCTAGAAAAAATAACCATAGAGTAATGTGAAGGTTAAATAGAATATCTTACCTATGAGTTTCACCATAGTGTATGAGTTGTGTGTTGTCTATGGTAGATGGTGAGAAGTATGTAATGGGGCACAAACAAATGGTGATAACCCTATGAATTATTTTTTCTTGTATGACTTCTATGAGTAAAATTTTTGAAATCATGTATGTTTAATTGTCACAAGTATGATACGTATGAAGCCAAAAATACAAATGAAATTATTGCTACACTATTTCAAGTCATTGCACAATTAGAGGTTGAGAAATTAAAGTATTACTCAAAGTAATCATCAAAGACAATTAATATATTATCTAAAAAGAGTAGATATGAGCCTCTTACCGAGAATGATGTCTTTCTTTGATATTGAAATACTAAGGGGATAACCATATCCTTGGTAGTGATATCCCAATGAATGATAATCACCTTATATGTCAACAGGACACATGTGCATTTTCATAATAATCAACAATTCATCCAACAAATTAATATTATTATTGATCAAACACCAAGACACATCATCACACACAAGTATATGTGCCAACATTATAGTCTAAGTATATTCTCTAATACAAAGTATATCTATTCAACTTGTATACTTATCATTTCAATGCTGGTAGATCAAATTGTCAAAATAATATTTGTGGGATTGATATATGGACTTACATCTACTTTATTACTTATATGACCTATATACTTGTAGAGCTATATTGGATAAGAAATATTTGCTCAACTAAATTTTATGATCATGTCAGTTAATTATGAGTTTTGACACTCTCACAAAGTTATAATAAGTTTTTGGCACAATTATCAGGAATTATATTATAATAGTTTGATTTGTTAACTTGATTTGATTTTACTATTCTTGCGAAAGGATAATGTTAATTCAAGTTATGTGAAGTTTAAGTGAGTTTTGATAGCTATGGTGTAGAAGAATTAGTATAGTGAAAGAATATTAGAAGATTCAAAGAGCAATGTCATAATTTATTTAGAGAAATGTGATATGGTGAAGAAACTTGGAGTTAACTCAGATGTTATCATGTAATCATTATTTCCATTTTCTTTAAAAAATAAGTCCAAAGTTGGTTCTAATTAATGTTTGTCTTAAGGTTAAATTGAGAATTTGGATAAACTAGTACAAGCCTTTCTCACCAAGTTTTCTTTCCTCAAATCACCTCTTAACTAATGAGAGAAATAAGCCAATTCCACTAAGAGAAACAAGAGACTTTGTATAATGTTTGGGACCAATACAAAAAACTTTTGAGGAGGTTCCCAAAATATTGATTTAAGTTGTGATTCCAAGCACATATTTTTTTAACAGTCTAAATTATATGATGAGATGGACTATTGATGCAGCTTTAGATAGTTCTATAATTAATAAGTAATTGGAGGAAGCATACTTTTTGTTTGAAGAGCTAGCAAATAATAACTAACAAACTCCAAGTGATCATGCATTTTTTAGGAAGCAAACCAGATTATTAAAGTTGGATAGATGGAACATCAAGGAAGTAAATATGAATTCATTTTTAGTAATTTTGAATCCAGATATGACAAAAAAACTAGAGTGGGACAAGTTTCTATTATGGAACAATATGAAGAGGCTAAATTCAAAATAGTATATCAAGTTGAAGAAGCTAATATTCTACAAAGTAATGAGTATGCCTTCTGACACAATCAAAATGCCCCCCGCTCATTAACACCTGAATTTGTAGAACTATAACATCCTTTTGCATGGAAACTTTATGCATGTACAATAGTACTTAGGTCAATATCAAAATATTTTTGAGAATAATTTGATGAACTATCATATGCACGGAGCATCAAGCTCCAACTATATAAATCTAAACAAAGTAGATAAACCATTATTTGAGGATAATGTGATTGCCTCATTTACTAAAATGAAGAGAGGAACTAATCTTTAAAATATTCACGTGGAATGAATTGAAACGAGAATAGAACAAATAAACACAATGATAAAAAAATCATTGAGAGTCAACTTGAACAATGAGTGATCTCATTGAAAGAGAAGAATATGTGTTGATTATCTAGTAATACTGAGGTAAATCTATGGAAATGCCTATCTATTACACTAAAATGTTGCAAAGAATTAGAGGGGCAAAAATCCAAAATAGAAGTAGAAATTAAAAATGGACGCCTTTATGTGGAGTTATGATTAAAGATGTCATGGCTTTCATTATAGTTGCAACATCACCCTTCAATGAAGCATAATATGCCACAACATCTCCTAGAATTATAGCACAATATGTTACAATATTTTCTAAAGTCACAGCATCACTAGAACATGCTGTCAAATTCTTGCAACTAGTAGAGTAAAATAAATAAGTGGAGTAGGAGGAGGAAATATAGCATACTAGAAATATTGAATAGAAGGGTATGCAATACAAAGATGATTATAAAAGTAATCATCCGCTCTTAATCTATTGTTTCTATAATATTATTTGCATGGGAAATATGGATGAACAATTCAAAATATTTATAAATATTTTCAAAAGTGAGAGGTTAATATTTCATTTGTAGAAGCATGAGCCCAAATGTCCAATTATGTGAAGTTCATAAAAGACATAATGAATAACAAGAAGTTAGATACTTGTGGAATGAAAAATATGATTGAGAAGTATAATGCCCTCATCCAACATAAACTTTAAGAAAATTAAAAGATTTGGAAAATTTTACAATTCCAAGTATAATTGAGGAGAGTTCTTTTTGGAAGATACTATGTGACTTGAGATCAAATGTAAACTTGATGTCAATATTTATAGTACATAGATTAATAATTATTAAGATAACTCCAAATATTCTCTCACTTCAAATGGCTTAGCATTTAATTAAATTTCTAAGCGAAGTGATTGAAGATATTTTGGTGATAAATATTGTGGGAGAATAGATAGTCTCTTATACACCAAGATAAGATAGAAGGTAGATTTTAGATGGAAATAGTTCATAGAGAAGTATTGGCCTGAAAAATATGAAGAGAATAATGAAGAATTTAAACCATGACTCGAAGAAAAAGATGAAAGTGAAGATGAAGAGAGAGAATGCTATGAAGTCATAGTATTTTTTAAAGTCATGATTTCTTCAGAATTTAAATCATATAACTCCAAAGATGCAAAGAAAGAGGTGGAAAAGACTAATGTTTCAATACAATAATGTTCAGTAGCTACTAAGGAGATACCTGAGATGGAAATGAAAGTATAAGTGAGAGAAAAGTCCTAACTAATTGCTGACATGCTAGAAAAGAAATACAAGGTTGAAATAACAATGGTAAAAAATCCAAAAGTAAATGAGAATGAAGCAAGTATAATGAAGAAAATCATGACTTCAATAGATGCCACAAATTTTTATGTAGAAACAATGGCAAAAGTCATGATAATAGAAAGTAAATCTATGACTAATATGATCTAGAGAAAAATTACACAAATCATGACCACGCAAAGAGTCATGACATTTTTCAAAGAAGTCATAGACAATGATGCCGCAACACTTCCAAATATCATGACATACAAGGTAGAATATCTAGATGAAGAAGTATTGGAAAACTTCATGATGATACAAAAAAATTGAGAAGAACAGTTGAAGAAAAAGAATATATGGAGAAGCTAGCATGGATAGCTATAGTCACTAATTGAAATGAAGATCAAAAAGAGATTTAGCTATAGATGTTAAATACAGTACTGCATAAAATACAATTCAAATATTTATTTTCTTCATTGTGTCATTAAGCACTTCACAATATGAACTATATACATTTCCTAGCAATTCCCAAAATTTTGAATCCTATTTCTAAAATAAATCCTACCACAACACTAAAACCTAGTCTTGGTCATCATAGATATGTTCTCTTTTGGTATAGTTGTTTGGAGGAAGATTCATTGTTTGAGGATAAGCAATACTTTTAATTAGTGGGTTTATTTGATACTCAAAATACCAAATAAATTGTATCAGTTGGGAAATAAAAGTAGATATATTTGCATGTATATTAGTATGTAATGAAGATATTTTACTAAATTCTTATTCTTAGAGGATTTGTCTAATATTAGTAAAATCTTAGTAAATTTTAGTAAAATTAGTGGACTCAATAGAACAAAGTCTTGTAGGGTAATTGGGAAAGAATAATGGAGAGTTATGATAGTTTTCTTGTCATGACTTATTTATACCTTTCATAGTAGCTTGAGCAATTGTACCATCTTTTCTTGGTTATAATTCTAGCAAAATAATCATGACTTTCTCTTTCTGCCATGACTCCATCAACAAATTGACATTATTACATTGTGCAACAAAATCATCATGTCGATTCTTGAAGTCATGGTCACATTAGCTTTAAACCACTTAATGGTCATTATATTATTTTTATGTCATGACATTTAAGTACCCCAATGGTACAAGTATTCATTGAAATTTTCATAGCTACAATTTATTCAATGCAATGACAAAATATTTAAAGATATGTGTCATAAAAAATCTAGCATCGAAACTTTGTATTCCATGATGCAATTACTTAGTCATGTCCTATTCTAACACTATGAAATTTTGTTATACAAGCTATGAAGAAAGCCACCACTAATTTTTTGTGCCATGATATTGTGTTAGAGAGAATAATATCTTAGTCATGACCAAGACCAATACTATGATATTTTGCTGATTGCACCAAGAAGAAAGTCATGACCAATTCTTAGTACTATGACATTGTGTTTTAGATAGAAATTACTTAGTCATAACAATCCCAATGCTATAACATTTTACTCATAAAGTCAATACCAAAGCTATGACCATTTCTAGTACTGTAACTTTGTATTACAGAGAATTAAACATCAATAATGGCCATTCCAAATCACAACATTTATGCTCCAAAGGAGACCCAAAGAAATGATAAATTCGTGACCATGCTGTGACTTATATATATAGGAGATGAGAAAAAGAATGGCACACGAAGCCCTAGGTGATGCATAAGTAACTCCAATTCAGAGCAAATCCAAGGAAAACAACAAGCACTATCAATTGTAAGTAGGGTTTTATGCTTAAAAATTAGTTTGGATATTCATTAGGAAGCCTAGAACCCATGATATGCTTTCCAATATATCTCACATAATTTTACCCTCAATGTTTGGCTAAATTTAATTCTAGTATTGATAATGTATTTCTGTTGTGATAAATATTTTAATTTATGAATTTACATTTGGTTCAATATTATGTTTATATATTAATGGATATGGATGTAATTTAGAACCAAAAAAATAGCATTTTCATGAATACATGAGTTTATTCATATCAACCATGATAGATAGTGATAGGTAAGTCATGAGACATACTTACATGGTTCAAATAGAAAGAACTAATAATCTTTCTAATCTTAATGCACGAGACAAACTAATATGTGAAACTCAAAGTTAATATATGTTAATTGTTTTGAGTTTGACACTTAGAAAGCAAAAAGTATGAACATATAAAAATTAATCAATTATGTAATATCTAGAAGAACTAACCTTAGAGTAATAGTGTGGAAGTCATATATTGACCATGATGAATGGTGACATTATGTCACATGACACACACAAGTGAGGAGACTCATAAGGTGATGATAGCCTTGCAAATCATTCCCACTTGTATGACTTCTATTAGTGAAATTCATGATAGATATGTATAATTATCATGAGTATGACTTCTATTGTGATCATTTTAGTTAACTTTGAGTTTCAACACACTTTCAAAGTCACAATACACCTGCTAAAAATAGAATAGGTGCTTCCCAAATATCAAAGTGAATTAGGTATAAGATACATTTGTGTCCTATATTAGAACTACTTAACTTTAATCTATACTACTTACTAATGTCATAATGCTCACAAAAGAGTAATGACATTTTTTTGAGGTCTAGAAGAGATTTTTATTCATCAAGAATTTTCAAATCTCTTTGACACACGACCAAATTTATGGTGCCACATCATTACTAATTGTTCTTTTAAACTTGTTGATATAAGTCATGCTTCTTCTCTTTGTTATGTTTCTTCTCCATGCATAAATTAATTTGTAATTACCTTTTTTTCTTTCATCATTGCAAGTGCTCTTTCAAATATTTTCATAGACCCATTTTGAACAAGGGTTTTGCACACCCATTATTATCTAATTGTCCCAGAGACAATAAATTTTTTCTGAGGCCTCTCACATATCATGCCTCTTGGATGATGCATACTATATCAACATCTATCTTAGTTTTAATGGTATCAATACCAGTGATTTCTAAGGTATAATTATTTTCCATGAACACATATATTTTTGAAATAAATTTATATTTATGGAACCATTATCTCTTGGACATCATATGCTATATTGCTTTTGAGTCAATCAACCTGACATTAGTAACTTTTTTTCTACCTTCAATAATTATTACCTCATAAAATTTTACCATCATCTGAAGAATTTTCCTCTCAACCTTGAGTATTTGACGACTCAAGTATTTTTTTCTAATATTTTTTTCTACACCTCCTTATTATTTTAATTTCTTATTACCTAATAACCTTGTTCTATTCTTATTTAAACTCCTACTAGAGACACATTCCACTGATTTTTTTTAAAGACAAATGAGGCATTAGTTTGCTGTAAAAAAAATAGTATCTTTTTTATTTTTATTCTAATTTATTATTCAAGTATAGTAATTACAACTTTATTAAATTTAATTTATTCTCAGAGCATAATTAACCATATTTATACTGAGATGATCATATAAATCAAATAGACTTTGGAGTAGAAGTTCAACATATTCTTTTTATTCTAAGTCATGATCCATAAATTATAGTTGAGAGAATAACATTTCCATAATATTGATGTTACATCATTAAAGTAGATTAAAGCATTCAAAGAGCACAAAGCTTTCTTTTTAGATAGATTTTGTTATGTTGCGATTTGAATATATATATATATTTCAAAGTATCCTAAATCTATTTTAATTGCTATAATTTGGATAGATCTGATAATATATTATCTACCACTTCCAAATGCAAAATTATAATATCATTAATACAAACCTTGATAAGGATTAATAGACACTAATTTTGAATACTATTTTCCATTCACCAGCTACTACTATTCTACTTTGATGATATACACATCTTAAATTAATTTTAGAAAATATGCAAGCACAATGTAGCTCTACTCATGTAATGGTATGTCGATACTTTATAGTTATGTTAATTATTTGACAATCAATACACTTTCTCCATTAACCATCCTTTTAGGAACTACTAATACTAGAACACATAAACTTATATTTTCTCTAATATTTCCTTTTTTTAATAATTCACTAACCAACCTTCATAGTTCATTTGTTTTCTCTAGATTACTTATACATGCAGGCTAGTCTGTAATAAGAGTTCTTGGAATAAAGTCAGTCTAGTGCTCAATACCTTAGATTGATGGTTGTCTATGTGGTGTTTCTTCAAGAAATAATATCTTTGTATTCTTAAACAAGAGAGGCAACAAAACTAAACAAGGTAGAGTTATGATAATTGGAGGATGTAAACATAAAGCTCTTCTTATATCACTTTTTTGCATAATTTTTTTGGTGAAAAAAAATTTCTCTCATTAGATGAATCTCCTCTCATCTTTTAAGTTACTCTCTCATCATTTGCCTATTTTTTTGACCATTATTTATTTTTATCTCACTCTTCTTTTCTATTTAATCTTATTTCTTTTGAATACTAAGTCTTTTTGTTCTCGCTTGATTTTCATATACCTAATTAAAAGATAATGGAATAAAAGTAAATAGATCTTCATTTGAATTCAAAAGAATAGTTATATTGGTAAGTCCATCATGCTTGACTTACCTATCAAACTGCCATGGTCTACCTAATAAAATGTGTCTACCTTACAAATGTATCACATCACATAATACTTCATATGTATATTTCTCAAGTTGAAAAGACACAAAATTTTGACTTTTCACTCTTATTTTTCCACTATCATTTAGCCACTTTAATTTATATGGCCATGGGTGCTCATAATTGGAAATCCTATTTTTGTATCATGATTATGCTAGTAATATTTGTATAACTCTCACCATCAATATTCATGCTACATATTTATCTTTCACATGACACCTAGTATGAAATAGATTTTCTCATTATTTTTTATTTGTTTCTTTAGCTCGTATGCTAAGAGCTCTTCTTGTAATTAGTAATTTTCTTTGAACATCTTCTTTCTCAGATATAGGTGTCAAGTGGGTAGGGTGGCCCAGGCATGGCATGAAGCATGACTCAACTACGTCATGCCTAGCCCGACATGGCACGAGGCATGATGCAACTGAGTCGTGCCTATCTCAACATGACATGGGTTAGAACAATGTATGGATCTAGGTCATGTCGACCCAAGGCACACCTTATGTCGTGCTAGGTCAGAGGTTGTCATGCCTCGTGCTAGGCCAGGCATGACTCATGTGCATGGCTCATTGGCATGGTGACCATGACCTAGGACCACATCCCTATAATGGGTCACATGTTACCATGACCCTAGACTGCTCCTAGACCTATTTAAAAAAAATTGAGTGTTTTTTAAGTGCTTTACTCACCACTTCCATGTGGTGAGTTTTTTAAAATTTTATTTAACCTCAATTTGACACGACCCAAGATGACCCGACATGGTAGGCATGAGTCTACATAGAATCATCCTGGTAGTGCCATGTGGGGCTGGGCTGATTGGCAATCATGCCTTGCCATGCACAACATGGTGGCTTAGCTAGAAACACACCAAAATGGACCATGCTAGCACTTCATGATGCGCTTGACACCACTATTCTCATATATATCTTTTAAGGAATGCATTGACTCTATATCTTCATCATCATCATTTTCTATTTCTCTATTTTCTTTCAATATAATGATCCTCCTATTTTGATATTGACTTGCTATATAATCTTTTCCAAGATACTTAAACATTTGATATCATAATTTTGAGTGGTAGAAAATTCAACCTTACTTTGAGAACCATTGGCAAAGTTAGGTTTTGGACTTCCCTTATGTTTAGTTGTTGACAATTTATCTTATTTTCTTATATAACTTGATTTTCTAGATGATTGGCCCTAGTTATGGTTTACCCATGGGGGTTTCTTTGCTTTTAGTTGTATTCAATTTTAATTTCCATATGTATTATATCATTCATTTCCACTTAAGGATGCAACTCCACCATATTTGTAATCTCTCGATTTAATCCTACTAGAAATTTAGCCATGGTAGCTTCTCGATCATTCTATATATTAGCTCAGATCCTAGCAATCTAAATTTCATTATGATAACCTTCTAAATTTATGATTTCTTGTGTCAAGCTTTATAATTCCTTATATATGTTGCGACATTAATGACATGGAACATACCTTTTTTTCATTATCATTTTCATCTCTTCACATTTCTATATTGGGGATTCCCTAAGTGTCAGCATGGTACACCATGATTCTACCATAAAGTTGATATAAGCATTTCACTATGTAATATTATTAACATGGCCATGATACTTTCTTGGAGTTGGGGCTACACCATCTCTAAAATACTTAATAACCATGATATTATTTTTTTATTTGATATATAGTTAAAACACCAAGTATTTTGAATCATGACATTATTTTTTTAAGTGATTCTTTATTTTAAAGAATATTTACTTTCTTTGTAGTTTTTCTAAGGCCACAACTTTGTGCTCTAGAAAAAAAAATACCAAAATTGCTATCCTATTCAATACCATAATGTTGTGTAATAGAGAGTAATTATCTATATCACATAATCCCAGTGTCTTGAAATATTGCTCAGAGAACAAAGACCAAAAGCTGTAAATAAGTCTAGTATCATGTCTTTGTGTTATAGAGTATAATTGTCTTAGTTATGATAATCTCAATACCATAACTTTATGTTATAGAGAGATTTACCGAAAAGTTACTTGAGTCTTGATATCCTTTGTTAATACAATATTAGTACTTAATCTGAAGAGATAATAAAGTCACAACCTCAAGTATGTGCCTTAATTTCCAACTTAAAAATATTAAATGGATTCTTGAAATATAACATCAAAACTTTGGAAAAAGGAAAAAAGAAAAGGGAAGAAAATAATGGGATAAATATGAACCATGCATGCCAAGAATCCTATGCAACATGATTTTGGTATCCATTTAGGACAAATCCAAGGTGAACAAAAGAAACCTCAATTAGAATTAAGATTATATACTTAGATTTTTACTTGGACATTCATTGGGAACCCTCAAATCCATGATATATCTCTCAATATATATTGCATGATTATTTCTCCAATGTTAAACTAAATTGAAATCTAGAATTGATAGATGTATGACTTTATATTTGTATTTATGTTGTTATTTGGATGTTGATTAATTTGGATAAAAATTAGAATTGAATCTTAGGGTTTTCATGAATACGAAGCTAGGTTTATGTATGTCCACTTTGGTAGATGATGATAGGTAAAGCATGAGACACACTCATATGATATGATAAGAAAGAAGTGACAATCATTTTAATTTTAATATATGTGATAAACTAATATATGAAGACCGACAGTTAAGGTAAGTAATCATTGAGTATGATAATTATGAATTCAAATCATAAACATATTTTAGACCAATCTATTATGTAGTATCTAGAAGAACTAACATTTGAGTAATTTGGGGGTGAAGCAAAACATCTAACCTAGAAGTTTTACCATAAGTGAGATTTATGTGTTGGTTATGGTGGATGGTGATAGGTATGTTGAGAGACACACACAAGTGAGGGAAACTAGTATGATGGTGATAATCCTACAAGTCATTCTCTATTGTATGACTTTCATAGGTTAAATTCATAGGAAGATGTTTATTAATTGTCTTAAGTATGATGATTATGAAGCCAAAAGCACGTATACATTTTGTACCATATTTTTTCATATCTTTAAGATAATTAGAGTTTAGAGAACAAAAATATATATTTGAAGTAATTATTAAGGATAGTTGTATGATAAGAGGGTACATGGGCATTTTAATACTAATCTTCCCTTCATCCAACAACTAAATATGTTATTAATGAAAAAAAATATCACCACACATAAGGAACAGGAAGTGAGCCAACCCTTAATTCTAAGTATCTTTTCATAGATCAAGTATATCTATTCAACTTGAGAAAATCAATTAGTTCATTATTTATTGATTCAAATGCTTACATAATTTATATGGGATCAAAAAAAGACTATATACTTGTGGACTTATGCTGGATGATAGATCCTTGCCCAACAAAGATTTTTGATCATGTCAATGAATAACATTTTTGGTACCCTCGCAAAGATGCAACAAGTTTTTGGTACCATTACCAAGGATTGTTTTATCATAGTTTGATTATTCAACTTGAGTCGACATAACTATTCTTGTGAAATGATAGTTCTATTCATTATTTTGTGTGGATATAATTATTACTTTGTTTTTATATTGTATTTGTATTTATTTTATATTGTTTGTCTATTTTGTTGCCACCACTACTTAAATGAGCACAACTTTTGGGACTAAGTTAAATTCATTGGACACATAAATTGAAAAAATAATGAGAATACTTCTTAGATAAAAAGTGAGAGAAAACTTATCAAAGATAATGATAGGAACAAAGTGTACCAAAGTAGTGAATGACAAACTATTCAACAACCCAATCTTCACCATACCTTAAAAGATTATTGTCAACCTATTATGATGGATAACTATTATGTGATTCAAAGCTAACTTGTATAAGCGAATTACTTTGAGTTGAAATTAAGTTTGATAAATAAGGTACAAAAACATTAAGAAAATATAAGAATTTTAGATGTAAATAGCTTCATCACAATTTACATAGAGTTATACAACATGATAAAGATGCATAGAGTTAACTCAAATGCTATAAAATCCCCATTCTTTCTTTTTCATTATGAGGAAAATCATGAAGTTGGTTCATGTACTTATCTTGAGCTTTAATTAAGAGTTGGGATGAACTTATAACAAACTTTCTCACCAATTTTTTTCTACCTCAAATCACCTCTCAACTAAGGGGCAAGATAACTCAAATTCTCCAAGATGAGCAAGAGATGATATGATTCTAGTGAATAATTCAAAGAGATTTTTAAGAAATGCCCCAATATGGATTTGAATTGTAGTTCCAAGCACAAGCTTTATATAATGGGCTAAACTATAAGACTAGGTATGCCATCAATGAATCCTTGAGTGGAAGCAAGCCAAATTATTAAAATTAGATATATTGATCGTTATGGAAGCAAATATAGACACACTATCATAGCCTAAAATAGAAACTTTTGACCATGTAAATCAAGTGGAAGAAGTTAATGTTTTGTAGAGTAAGGGATAAGTATTTTCAACCAAACAATAATGCTCTCACTTACTATCATCCAAATGTGAAAAATCATAAAATCTTATCATATGAAAGACTTAGGAATGTGCAACAAAATATGGGCTAATTTCAAAAGAGTTTTAGGAATAACACGACAAACTATCAAATGCAAGGAGCATCAGACTCTAATCATATTTACCTAAATGTATTATAAAAGTAATCACTTGAAGAGAATATACTATCATTTCTCATGGAGATGAAAAAAAAAATGATTTTACAGAGAACTAGATCAACTAGATTGAAATGAGGCTAGAATACATGAACATGAAAATAAAAATTATTGAGAATCAACTTGGACAACTAGCAATCTCAATGAAAGAGAAGAGCATGAATGGATTACCGAGTGAGTGAGGTAAATTCAAATAAGTGCCTATTCATTATACTAAGAAGGGACAAAAATTTGGAGGGGCAACAAATAGAAATGAAAGCTAATGTAGAGTTGTAATAAAAAAAGAAGTTATGACTTAAGAAGCTGTGACTTCCCTAAATTCGTAGTGCAACCCAAAAATGCAACAAAACATGTTGTAACATCTTTCAAAGCCATAACACAATTTGCTATGATATTTTAAAAAGTCATGACATCCATAGAACTTATAGTCCATCTCTCACCCATAAAAAAAGATAAATAAAGAAGTGGAGGAGGAGAAGGTACAGATTCACTAAAGTAATGATCATAAGGATATGTAATAAAAAGTTTATGCCAATAGTAAATATTTCCCTTCAAATATTTCTTTTCCAAAATATTTTAGAAAGAGAAAGATGGATGAGTAATTTGAGAGGTTCCACAATATTTTTTGAATCTTGGAAGTAAATATTCTATTTGTCAAATCATTATCATAAATTATGAATTATATGAAGTTCATGAATGATATGAGTAGCAAGAGGAAGTTAGAGACATATGAAACTATAAATATAATTAAGAAGTATATCGCTATCATCAAATATAAACTTTTGAGAAAGCTAAAAGATCTAGGAAGCCTTATGATTTCATGTATTATTAGGGAGCATAATTTCCAAAATGTACTATGTTTCTTAGCATCAGGTATAAATTTGATATTTTTTTCTATAATTTATAGGTTAAACCTTGACCAAATAACTCTAACAAGTCTCTCACTTTAAATGATTGAACATGCAATCAAATTTATAAATAGTATTATTAAAGATGTTTTAATGAAGGTTGGTAATTTTATTTCTATAGATTTGTTGTGCTTGATATGAAGGAAGATTAGTACACTCCTTTGATTTTGGTATGACAATTTTTAGTCAAAAGATAGGTTCTAATAAATATCAAGAAGAAGGAATTTATACTTTAAGTGGGTGAATATAAAGTAAAATTCAACCTTTACAAAGACCTACATAATTCATACTATGACGAGAAAGATTACTAAAGAATAGATAGTCTTTTACACACTATAATGAAATATAATAAGAATTTAAATAGAAATATTTTTTAGAAGTGTGATGACCCAAAAAAGATGGATAAGATGATAAAGTATAAGAATCATGACTTGAAAAAAATAATAGAAAAGACAATGAAGAAAAAGACTATTATGAAGGCTCAATATTCTTTGAAGCCTTGATATCTAAAGAATCCAACTCATATAACTCCAAAGATGTAAATGAAAAGATATAATAATGAAATTCTCAATTTAAAAATACGTAGAAGTTATTGAGTAGATTTTTGAGATTGTGATAATGGTACAGGCAAAGAAAAGTTACCAATTGATCATTGACATGTCATGACTACACAAAGAGTCATGATATTTTCTAAAGAATCCATATGCAATGATGCCATTACCATTTCCAAAGTCATAGCATTTATGGTCGAACATTCTAAAAGGGATATGTTGATAAATTATATGATACTGAAATAGAAATCAAGAAGACAAGTCAAAGAGAAAGATTAAATGTATAGCTGAAGTTACTCAATTGAAGATCCAATGAAAATCTAGCTATTAACATTAAATATAGCATTGTGTGGAAGACAACCCAAAGAATTGTTTTATGCAATTTGATAAATAAACATTTTACATTATGATACATTCATAATAAATCTCAAAATTGATGTAATTTCCAAAACAAAAGTACACCATGACATGCAAACCTTGTAGTCGTTATCCTAGATACATACTTCTTCTTTTAGTGTAGATGTTTGAAGACGAATTCTTTGTGCAAGGATGAGCAATATCTTTAGCCTGAGACTTTGTTATATACTCGATGCACTAATTTTTTGGGTTATCTAACAAGTATATCTTATGTTTGTACTTATTATAGTATTCATTAGATAGTTTTTACTAAATTCTTATTTTGAGAGAAGACAAATATTAGTGAAATAGATAGACTCGATAAAGCAATAGCTTGAACGAGAGATATGCGATAAAGAGTCATGATAATTCACTTGTTACAACTTGAGTATACCTTTCATAATTATTCTTGAGTAGTTACAATATCTTTTTTTGGTTGTAACTCTATAGAAAATAATCATGAAATTCTTTGTATGATATAGCTTTATCACTAAGTTGATACATTTATTTAACTGTGTAGCAAAATCATTGTGGTTATGATATTTTCTTGGAGTCTTGGTAGTATTATGTCTAAAATACTTATTGATCGTGATATTATTTTTTTATCTCGACAACCAAGTACCCCACTAATACAAATAGGTATGGTAATTTCTAGAGTTGACTTATTTAATGCATATTCAAAATACTAAGTGTTTTAAGTCATGATATTATTTCTTTTCATTGGATTTTCATTACAGAGAGCATTTAATCTGGTCATGGATTTTCTAATGCCATTACTTTGTGCTCTATTGAGAAAACACCAAAGCTTCGGCCTTATTCAATACCATGACTTTGTGTTATAGAGAGTAATTGTTTTAGTTAAAATAATCCCAATGCCATGACACATTTCCTTAGAGAACTAAGACCAAAGTCATTGTCAATTCTAGTGTTACTTCTTTTTGTTACAAAGATTAATTACATTAGCCGCTATAATCTTATCAATATGATTTTGTGTCACAAAGAGCTCTAGAAAAAAGTTACTTGAGTTCTAACATCCATTTACACCATCATATTAGTACTTTAAATAAGATTAAAAAAAAAATATAAAGTCATGAAACTAAGTCTGTACCATGAATTCTAACTTAAAATATTGTACAAATCCTTAAAAAGTGACATTTATAAAAAAGGGAAACAAAAAAAATGAGAAAAAGGTGAAAACACAAACTATGCATGCTAAGAATTCTAGGCAGAACAATTCCTACCCTTGTTCAGGGAAAATTTATGGCGAACTCTATTTGGTATGTGAAATACCAATTATACTAGTTATTTTAATGATTATTTATAATATTTTTTTTGCATAGAAAAGTGCTTCAATTAGAATCATCCTATTAAACTATACTTTTGATGGATTATGATGAATAGTATAAAAATTGGATAGTTTTTAGGTGAAATATGAGACTTAGTAAAATTATATAGGAGTAAAGTGAAAAGTCATGTAAAATCAAAATATTCTTTGTATTATAATTTTGTTATATCTCATCGAGCTTATATAGTAGTTTCAATCTTCATTTTTGGCCAATGATCTTAGCAAATAATCATAGTGTCTTTATATATTATGACTCTACTATCTCATTGACATAATTGTTTTACTATGCAATTTATTCTTTTCAGCTTTGAATCTTTCTAGGATTCAAAGTCACATAAGCTAATAAATTTTTTATGGCCGTGATACTAATTTTATGTCATAGTAACTAATTACCCCATTGGTGTTAAAAACCATGATGCTTTTTCAATGTTATGTCTTTTGGCTACAAAAAGTTCTAAAAAGCATTTACATACATTTTTAGGGTGTGATGTTTTACTCTTGAGAAAAGACCAAAGTCATGACTTATTACTAATAACTTTGGGGTACAAATATGAAATGCATAAGTAGTGGTAATTCCTAATGTCGATACTTTATGTTATAGAGATAAAATGAATAGCCATGACCATTCTCAATACTATGGCAGTATGATTCAAGATAGTGACCAAAATCATAGCTCATTCCTATCATTGTGATTTTGTGTTGCAAAGAAAAAATGCACAGGCATGACCATTCTTCAAAGTCTACATTTTTTACATAAAAATCACATTTAGCCATTCGAGTATAAAAGTACAAAATAAGATATATTCAAAGAGAATTCTAGGCCATCAAAAAGTGATGAAAATCTATGATTTTGAGAGTATCATTTTGCCCAAATTTAGGAAGATTCATGAGCAAAGAGAGGATGTAAGACACAAGTTTGAATTTAGGATTTGATTTATAGATATTATTGAGGGCTAACATTTAGAAGCCAAAATTTAACTAATTTTATCTTAAATTATTTTGGGTGAATTCCTCCAAAATGTCAGGAAAAATTAAGGTCTAGGTTTGGTTTATTTTATTTCATATGATGGATGCTTAAGTAATGTATTTTTATGTTTGGATTTTTTTTTTGATTTGGTTATTGATAAATTTGATGTTTATGTAGAACTAAAATTAAGATTATACTATTGGTGAAGTTGTGTATGTTATCATGATAGATAGTAATATGTAAGCCATGAATTATACTTATGCATAATAATAGAAAGAAAGTGATAACCCTTCTGATTATGATATGCAAGAAAAATCTATACTTCAAAACATAAAACTGAGGTCACTTTAATCATGTGAGTATAATACTTATTAAGCCAAAGTACTAATAATTTTATAAGCTAATTCATTGTGCATATCTTAGAAGAACCGGCCATCAATTTATGTGAGGGTTTTATAGAATATGCATGTTAATCATATAGGTATGATACTTATAAATCCAAAAGTAGAAATACTTTTAATATCATATCAGTTCATATCAATATAACTCATGAGGTCAGAGAATAATAATTCACATAAAAAGTAATTATCAAGATTTGTTGGGGAGTTTCATAAAAGGTATGGACTTGTAAATGATAATTGAGCATGGATAATTTATCATTTCAGTGATAAAGTACCAAAATGATTGCTATGAGAGGAATATCATTGAGGAGAGCCCAATAGTTGACAACCATCTTATATGCCATTAAAGCACTAAGATATTTTCTTAATAGTCTAATCTTCATTTTATAATCAAACATAATAATAACCAAACTACTTAGATAGACTATTATGTATAATGAATTGGACTAACCATAGAATCTAATAGTCTTCCCAACTTTAGCATTTCAACTTGAGTATTTGTTGACTAATCATTGATTGATCGAACTATCTACACAACCTCAATAGAATCGACATCTAGATGAAAATCAACTTTACATATTGTATAATACATATATTTATGAGACTAGTTAGATAAGAGACCCTCACCTAATGAAAATTTGAGATATTGCATGATCCTAAAAATTGAGCAAAATAAAAAGGTCCCAATAAATGTTTAGTACCATTATCGAAGATTATTTAGCTTGGTTAGTCAATTTTAGTTGACATAACTAATTTTGAAAAAAGGATAGTTCTATTTTTATTAGTTTGGATAATATTATTTTTTTTTTGCACCTTAATTTGTATTGCTTATCTTGTGTTACTTGTCTATATTTATTTATTCAGTGTTTTTTAAGTTTTTTTAGCCACCAATCATTAGAACAAAACTCTAGGATTAAGTCAATACCTTGGAACCCAGAAAGTAAGAAAAATAAAAAAGAACTTCAATAGTAGAAGATGAATATGCATGGATCAATTTATCAATATGATGAAGTCTATTTCCTACCAAGTAGTGATTTATATCTCATATCTTTTGGTGACTTGAATTAGTTCTATTATTAATATATGATAACCTATTGATATATGAGATCTAGGAGTGAAGAGATTGTATTTGATAGTTCTTATTCAACCTCTTAATCTTCATTTAAAAGTATAATCACCAAATTACTCATTGAAAAAAGAAAATTGAATGAAGTGGAAGAAGTGCATGTAAGATAATTGGGAATGAGACTTGAAGACACTAACTCAGGAATACATAAAGAAAGTGTGACATCCGAACTTTTGTTGGCTAAAATGAATATGGTCAGCTATGCAAAGGATCAATGTGGAAACTATCATTTAGTTAGTCTTTTACATAATTTTACTTACCAACATGGAAAATATAAAGAGAAATGAAGTTAAAGATTATGTATAAAATTTGACATGGATTGTAAAAAATATAGATTAAATAAATGCATTAGCGAATGTCTAGCTATTAAAGTTAAACATAGTAATGCTTGGGAGATAAACCAATATGTTTCTTTTTTGTTGTGCGATGAAATAGGGTTTCTTTTGTTGTTCATTGTATATGCATTAGACATGAATACTGATACATAATAAACCTCAAAAATGGGTCATATATTCAAATTTAATTGTCATTCTAACCAAATCAGACTCAAAACTATGGCCATTAGCTAGCACCATAATTAAAAAAAAAATTAAGTCATGACTCTGCACAACTATATAAAGTAGAGCAAATAAGAAACCATAAAAATCCCAAACCTTTCTCCTTCTCCCAACACTATGAAATCAAAGTTCCAACACCTTGAAATTTCAATGCCACCCTAGAGGAAGGCTCATGATTGAAGCAATGAGGGAAGAGCAGTGCTAAAGATTTGAGTAAAGCAAGTAGCCATGGTCGAGCATTGTCAAAGTTCCAAAGAAATCCATGATGGCCATGACAACTTTTTTTATAGAAATAAGTAGAAAGTGGATTTATCCCCCTTTCTAGTAGATTATAATAAAGAATGATTGGGGTTTGTTTTGCGACCACATAGAAAAGGAAATGCATCAGTTGTAAGATAATTCTATGCCCATCTCAAAGATTAGGTCATCAGGAAGAGAAGAACTACTATGTGAGAGAAATTTGTGTATGATTTCATAGAAGAATAATTAATGGATTACTTGAATTGCAAGGGGCTAAAGATAACATGGCATTTAAATCTCTAAAAATACAACCCAATTTCAAATTAATAATAAATATATTATTTTTTGGAAAATGAGAATGAAGAGTAATTTCGAAAAGTGTATATGGACTTTTGATGTGGGGAGAATTAATGGATAAGTACAATATAGTTATATTTCATTAAATTATTTTTACTATTAATATACTATGTCTTAATCATCACACATGATTAGTCAAATCCACTTTATGGCCTCTTGATTGGTTTTAAATTTGATGTCCAAAAATACTTGAGAAAATCATTCTCAAATATCAAGAGGATGAATCTTCTGGCCTAATAATTCGCTCTTTCTTGAATACATTATTATGTTGAGCCAATACAACTCTTATAGATGAGGATATTGATGCATGATGCTCGAGGGTGTCACAAGTGGGAGTGGAAAGGCCAAAAGGTAAATATTTTCATTGCAAATAATGAAGACACCACAAAAAGTAGTGTCTAGTTTATCTCAATAAGGTAAACAATAATGGTAAATTTCATGTGCTAGTAGTTAAAATATATTTAGTCGTGGTCTCTATTAATACATAGTGTGTAAATATGGAAGTCATTAATCATGTTTGTAATTCTTTATTGTTATTTCAATAAACTAGACAACTAAGTGATGATGAGATTAATCTTTATATGGATATTAATACAATTATGCCAGCAATTGTAGTGGTAGATTATTGTCTTCATTTTGAGAGACTTTTTTTTTGAAAATTTATCTTTATGTATCTTTCATTAGAAGAAATTTAATTTCTATTTCTAATTTTGCTATGGATGAATATTCTTTTTTTATTCAATCATTATGTAATAATCTATTTAAATAAAAAAAATATCTATTATGGTATATTAAAAGATAATCTTAATATTATTATTCATATTTTCCTTCATTGCAATGAGTTGAATTGAATAATACTAACATCTTGCTATATAAGAGAAAAAACCTTCCCAAATGAACCAAACATATATGTGACACTTGTGCCTATGTCATATAAATATAAAATATATTTCTAGACTGATTGAAGATGGACCTTTGGATTCATTGCAAGTAGAAACACTTTCAACCTATGAATCTTTCTAGAATGGAAAAATGACAATACACACCTTTTTTTGGTTATGGGATTTATAACCAAAGAACAACTAGAACTAGGTCATTATGATCTATGTGGACCCATGATTATCCAAAGAGAGAAGTGACTTTGAGTATTTCATCATATTTATTGATGATTACTCAAGGTATTGATACATTTATTTAATACACCATAAGTTTGAAGCCTTTGAAAAAATGAAAGAGTATAAGACAAAAATGAAGAAGCATCTTAATAAATATCTTAAGACTCAATGATATGTTCCTGATGATGAGTACCTCTTAGAAGAGTTTCTGAACTACTAGTTGGATCATGAGATTAAATCCCAATTGTATACACATGACATTCCAAAGAAGAATGGTATAGTAGAAAGAATGAATTAAACTTTTATTGGAAATGATAAGATCAATAATGCATTATTCAAATATATTTGATTCTTTCTAGGGATATATATTAGAAACAATAGTTTATGTTCTGAACTTGATCTCATCTAAGTCAGTACCTACTACTCCAAATGAATTGTGGACTTGTTTTAAGCCTAGTCTAAAATACATTCACCTGTATAATTATCCAACACATGTGTTGAAAGGGAAAACAGAAAAGTTGAAACAAAGAATAGAAGTTTGTTTCTTCATAGGAGATCCTATAGGAACCAAAGTTAAAACAAAGAATAGAAGTTCAAATGATTTGGAGGTCATTATTAACTACAATGTATGATTCCTAGAAGAAGACTATATAACAAGCCATAAGCCCAAAAGTAATTTTTTTTCTAAAAGAATTTAGTATAGATAAATTAGCCTAGACTCTTTCAATACCAAAAATAGAAGAAGAAACACTGTAATATAATATTCTAGATATCTTATTACCTCATCATAATAGGAGGGTTATTAATGATGGTATTTATAGTAAACTTTATAAACCTATCATTGACATGCATGTCACATAGACTGAAGGCAATGATCATGATAGTTCACAAGGATCAGTATTTTCTCATCATGTCACTAAAGTATACAATCGAGAAGAGTGTTTCATCATAGTGGAAGTGTTATTTGTCAACTTACATGATATATACTTTTAAAAGAGTCTTATAATAGAATACCTGATGAGGTAGATATTGATCATAGTAACTATTATGAAGCATTTAAAGATAAACAGATAGAAACTTTCACAAATTTTTTTACTTAGAAAGAAAAAATAAATTATGAGGAAACCTTTTTTGTCAGTAGCAATGTTGAAGTCTAACTAGTTTCTATTATTTATTGTAACTCATTATGATTATCAAATTTGATATATGAATATAAAGATTGCTTTTTGGAATGGACATCTTGAAGAGTAAATTTATATGATACACCATGATAGTTATATAAAAAATGGTCAATAGTGCATTTTGTATAAATTAAAGAAGTCCATTTATGGACTAAAATATGCATTTAGATCTTGGAATACTTTTTTTGATCAAGCTATTAAGTCATATGACTTTGATCAGTGTCAAGATGAGTATTGTGTGTATATGAAGTATAGTGGTATCATGGTGGTATTCTTATTATTGTATGTTGATGATATATTACTCATTTGAAATAATATGAGTTTGTTATCTTCAGTAATGATCTGGTTGTCCAGTTAATTTGTTATGACAAACTTAGGATAAGCTTGTCATATTCTTGAGATTAAGTTTTTGTGAGATCACAAGCAAAGAATATTGAGATCATCTCAAACTATTTATATCGATCATATATTGACTCATTTAAACATGCAAGATTCCAACAAAAGTGTTCATTCTTTCAGACACAGAATTTCTCTATTTAAAGATCAATATCCTATAATGCCTAATGGGATAGATAAAATGAATGTAGTCTCTTTTGCATTGGAAACCTGATGTATGCAATACTTTCCACAAGACCTGGTATATATTTTATCATTGGCATGCTTAGCAGATATGAATCTAACCCAGTATAAGAATGTTAATAAGTAGTAAAACACATAATCAAGTACTAAAAAAAGACTAAGGATTATTTGTTTGTATACCAAGTATACAATCTTGTACATATTATCTAAACAAATTAATATTTCCAATTAGATGGAGATATGAGAAAGACCACCTCGGGTTATATGTTAATCTTGGGGAGTGGAGCCATAAGTTGATTGTGTATTAAACAATTATATATTGTTGATGCCACCATGGAGGCCAAATATGTTTTAGCCTTGGAGGTAGCTAAGGTGGCTATATGGCTTAGAAACTTCTAATGGATCTAGGGACCATTCCTTTTGCGTAATAGCCTATTACACATTATTGTTATAATTGTGAAGTGGTTGCTAATTCGAAGGAACAAAGAATTAATAAGAAGGTAAAATAGATTGAGCATAAATATCATCTAATAAAAAATATTGTGAAAAGAGGATATATAGTGGTGACAAAAGTAGTATAAGTAGATAATCTAGTAGATCCTTATAATAAAAGCCTACCAGTTAGAACTTATGAAAGGCATGTATAAGGAATGGAAGTAAGATATATGGCATCATGACTTTTAGTCTAAGTTGAAGATTGTTAGAATCATTTTATATTAAAAATCATTCTTTATTACTTTTTTCTATTGTTATTGTTTGAATTCATTTCAGTTTTTTTTTGAATTGCAATGAGTAGATATTATGTTTAAAATAAAATACATGTGTTTGATATTCTACATAATAGATAATTTGGTTCATAGAGCTTAGCTTACATATAGAAGATTGAATCATCAGCTCTTTTAGAATATAAGTTTATTATTCATAATATAGTTGAAGTTAGATACTCTATTGGTAAGAATGTAGCACAAGATTTTAATATTTATATCTTGACTATAGGAAATGGTAATATTTTAACTTCTTATACTAGTGCACTTATGTACCTTAAAAAGACCAAAATTTTCTAATTATTTTATAATGACATGTAAAATAAATACATACCATTATTATTAAAAATACTATTACTCTCAATCTTGATATCATTAACAAATATTCGTACTTGTTAATAGTTAGTTTGACTTGTAAAGGATGAGATTTACAATTTATATAAATATACTCAGTGAGATAGATAAATTTATCAATTATATATGAATGTTGATTATTGATGGAATTCATATCTTGAAAAATTGAATAATGATACCCCATGGAGGATGCTTATAAGTTTTGTTATTGTTAAACCCTATAAGTGGATTTTGATCCAGCATGTCAAATAATTAAAGTGGAAGTTCTCGAAGTAATATATAAGAGATTAATTATATTAAATTATTAATAATTTAATTTAATTAATATGTATCGGTAATCTTAACATAATGAGTTGAATAAATTTTGAATAATAAAGGCCATGAATTTATTTGAATAAGTAAGTGAGTACAATTATAATTTTATAGTAGTATGAATTATGATTAAAGTAAATTATGGTACATATAATTTACTTTGAAAGCCTGAAATCTTATTCATACTATACTTTTATATGCTAATTTAATACCAAAAAGAAATGTGTGAGTTATAATTAAAGATTTATTTTATATATTTACTGTAAGTGTGTATATAAAATTAGGATAATTTATTTGATTAAAAATATATTAATTTATTTTATTAATTGATAAAAAATTAAAATTGAATTAATTAATTGATTATATATATTTGATTTAATCAAATTTTATAATAATTTAAATAAATAATAATAAGGAGATATATCACATCACTTTTGCAAAGTTATGTGACATCAAGTTTATTTATTATTTATTTTAATTATGTTTTATAAAAAATTTGGGTAGCATGTGCATAGCCTTTGACTACTACACATCTTATTCTTTGTGATGACAAAGGACCAACAATATGAGAGATAGTTTTGACTTACTATGACACTGGAGATAGTTATAGTTAGAGGTGTCAATAGGGCCGGGCTGGCCCGACCCGGCACAAGGCATGGCACGATTCGGTCGTGCCTGGGCCGGCCCGACATGAGAATTTCACGTGTCCTGGCTCGTGCCATGCCCGTCCACGACACAATCGTGTCATGCCGTGCCGAGGCCAATCGGGCCTCGTGCCATGCCTGGCCCGGCATGGTACCATGGCCTGTTGGTATGGTGCCTCGGCACGAGCTGAGAAATCAATTTTTTAAAAAAAAATAGGGTTACTGGGGTGCCGAAACCCTACTTTTTTTTAAATTAGGGTTTCGGGCGCGCCGAAATCCTAATTTTTTTTAATTAGGGCTTCGGGCGTGCCGAAACCCTATATTAGAGGTTCGGCCCGACTGGGACGACCCGGCAGATTCGTGTCTCGGGCCCCTGCCGGGCTGACCTCCTTAGAACCATGCCGGGCCAGGCACGGCATGGTACAATAACCGTGTCGTGCCTGGCCTGACACAAAAGCACGGCGGGCCAGCTAAAAATGGGCTGGCCCGGCCCGACACGTCATGTTTGACACCTCTAGTTATAGAATGCATTAAATATTTATTTTATGATCTTTCTCTAAAAAGATAAATTTTAAAATTAATATATTCATATGCAATATCACTAAATTTTTTTCAACTCCAACTTTAGTACAAGAGCATCATTTGTGATTTTAGGTGTAAATTAATAGAGTTTTAATATGAGTAGAGACATAGATTATTGCCTTTAATTATAATAAAGGCATTCTAACCTCTATTAATTGAAGATTTCTCGACAACAATCTAGGTTGCTTCAATGTGCATTTGGATATGTTTAAATGTGTGTTTGAATATGTGTTTGGATGCATTTGAGTGTGCTTATGGTTGTGGAAATTCTTATTGATTTTGGGGTTATAAATTTTATTTGATTTGTGTGGTTTTGTAATATGATGGGATGTAATTAATTTTCATAATTTAATAATAAGCTAAGTATTCATTAACAATGAAGTTAAGTGGCCAGGTTAGAGCTCATAGTGGGGAATGATCATCATGGTGGACCTTGGGGCGATGAACTATTGAAATGGTGGAGCTTGCAATGTTGAATCATTGTCATGGTGGAGCTTGTAGTTGGGATAATTTTCATGGAGGAGCTAGTGATGGAGAATCATTATCGTAGTGGAGCTTGTTGTGGTGAAACATTGTCATGATGGGGCTTGCAATGGTGAACTATTGTCATGGTGAAGCTTTTGGTGATGAACAATTACTATGGTGGAGCTTGTAGTAGTGAATCATTATCGTGGTGGAGCTTGTGGTGGTGAATCATTATTGTGGTGAGGTTTGCATTAGCAAACCATTTCCATGGTGGAGCTTGTAATGGCGAACCATTGCACTTGTGGAAATTATTATAATGAACAATTCCCATGGTGAAGCTTATGGTAGTTATCCATTATAGTGGTGGAGCTAGTAGTGAAGAATGGAGGAGATAACATCATATTTGTTTTTGTGTGTTTTTTTGTTTTGTTTTGTTGTTCATTTTAGTTTTTGGGGTGCTAACCCTGAGCCCTTGCAATTTGATCGGGTAGGAATTGAATGCCCCATTGAGGCTCAGCCCCAAAACAAGGACTTCTTTAATAGAATTCCTTGGTTAATAAGTTTTAAAACTCCCAAATAGCTAGGTTGTGAACCTAGAAATTATATGATGACATAGTCAACAAATAATAATGGAATGTATGTAAGTGATGATATTAACATCACATAAATATGGAATGTATGCATGTGATGACATGTCCTTGTATATGGAAATGATGGAATAAATAATGGCATGTGAAGATGTGAATGATGTATGTATGTGACAATGTGCATGATGGTTTTGTGTAAATAGTAGATACTTCACATAACCCTTGTAGGTACACATGTTCATAAAACAACCCACTATTTTGATAAAGAAAAATAAATTAAAATTCCCATTTTAAGATAAATATTTTAAAGTAATTAGTAATCGAATTTTTTTAAATATGAGAACCCTCACTTTTTGAAAATACTTTTAAGTGGTGTAGGAAATTCATCAAGTATGAATCTCATGATTTCTATCACTGGTTTGTAAGTAATTCAAGTAAGTTAGCATGTTACTCTCGGTATCTTCCTCCTATCAGACTTATTAATGTATAGCTCAACATAACACAAACCATCTTGAGATAATTGTGTGGATTATTAAAATGGATTATGTGATAGTGTAAACTTAGCTATTATTTATAGGACCAAGGAATTCATTTAAGAACAGTCGGTTTGGAATTATGTGATAGTGTAAACATAGTTATTCAAAGAATTCATTAAGAATAATCGGTCTAGAATTATGTGATACTATAAACTTAGCTATAAATAATAGCATCATATCTATCTAAGTCACTTCTAATATTTATAGGACCAATGCAAAGTAATCTATTTACTGTTGTTTGATATGACCTGTTGCCTAGACAAAATGATCAATAAGAATCAACATGTCTGAACAAATGATGGATATTAGATATCCTCCCATCAAAGCATATTATTCATGGTGTATCATACTAATGGCGAATTCACTTGAAAATTGGTAGAAGGAACCAATCCATGAAATATAATTCAAAGCTAATCAGTTCGTTGTAAATATTTAGGTTTTTAAAGAAAAAATGACTTTCAAATCGCTCGCCACTATTCTCAATTAAAATAAACTCAATGAAAGCAATTACATATATTAGAAAAAAACCTCAAAACCCTTCTGAAAACTAAGATAAGTTTGTACTCACATATATTTTCCAAGATAAACCTTATAAATGAGAATTTGGAGAGGAAGCCATGCCTTGTAAAAAATGATTGAAAGCTGATGAGATGTCGATGTGGTATATTCTGGCTTCTATGTCAAATATACTCCAAAATCAACATTAGTTCATAAGTATTTCCTCTAATATGATGTCTAATTTAAAAGAAATAGTTAAGAATCAAACTTATTCTACTTGATAAAATACATGAAAGATCTGATGAATATAATGATAGCTAAAAACATCCTAGTATGAGATAATGTTTAAAGATAATTGGTCTTATAAATAAACTAGAGATCTTTGGAGCTGAGATTGATGTGGATTCTCATATTGATATTAATTTCTAGTTGTTTCTAGATTCATATAAGCATTTTTTTTTCTTTACCTAAAATATGAATAAACTTTATTGGACACATTCACAATTGCTTTAAGAATCAGTATCAACCAAGAGTCTTATTAAGAAACTATCTTGTGTCTTTGTTATTGAAAAGACCTCGTCTAAACCATAATGTAGGAAGAGGAAGAAATTTCAAAAATATATTCAAGTTTCACAATCAACTCCTAAGTCACTAGTGAGAGTAAAAAAACCAAAAGGAAAATATTTTTATTGCAAGTAGTTAGGATATTAAAAGATGTAGTGTTTGGTTTATCTCATGTACTGGTGTGTAGATATGAAAGCCACCAATCATATTTGCAATTATTTATTGTGGTTCCAAGAAACACTACAAAAAAGTGATGGCAACATTAATCTTCACATGAGCAATAATATGAAGGTGCCAAGATTGTAGTAGGAGATTATTGTCTTCATTTTTAAAGATATATTTTTGATTTTTGAAAGATTGTCTTTGTGTACCTTCCATAAGAATAAATTTAATTTCTATTTCTAGTTTGATTAAAGATGCATATTCTTTTTTGTTCATTGATTCTATAACTATTTGAATAATAAATTTATCTATTCTAGTACATTAAAATATAATCTTTATATATTTTCTTCACTGCATTGGACTAAATTGAATAATACTAACCTCTTGCCATCTAAGAGAAAACAATATTCCCAAGTGAATCAAACCTATATTTGGCAATAGTACTTAGGTCATATCAATTTAAAATAGATATTTAGATTGGTGAAAGATGGACCATTGGGTTTTATTGAAAGTGGATATTAGATATCCTCCCATCGAAGCATATTATTCTAGGTGTATCAAACTAAAGATGAATTCACTTGAAAATTGGTATAAGGAACCAATACATGTAAATTAATTCAAAGCTAATCAGATCGTTGTACATTTTTTAGGGTTTTAAAGAAAAAATGACTTTTAGCTCGCTCGCCACTATTCTCAATTAAAATAAACTCAATGGAAGAAAATATATATATATATTAGAAAAAAAACCTCAAAATTGTTCTGACAACTGAGATAAGTTTTGTACTCACATATTTTTGCTAGGATAAACCTTATAAATGAGAAATTGGACATGAAGCTATGCCTTGTAAAAAATGATTGAAAACTGATGAGATGTCAATGTGGTATATTCTGGCTTCTATGTCAAATATACTCCAAAATCAGCATTAGTTCATAAGTATTATCTTTGATATGATGTCGAATTTAAAAAAAATATTTTAGAATCAAACTCATTCTATTAGATAAAAGATATGAAAGATCTGATGAATATTATGATAGCTAAAAACATCCTTGTGTGAGATAATGTTTAAAGATATTTGGTCTTCTAAATTAACTAGAGATATTTGGAGTTGAGATTGTTGTGGATTCTCATATCGATATTAATTTCTAGTTGTTTCTAGATTTATATAAGCATTTTTTTAACTAAAATATGAATAAACTTTATTGGACACTTTCACAATTGCTTTAAGAATTGGTATCGGCTAAGAGTCTTATTAAGAAACTATCTTGTGTCTTTGTTATTTAAAAGATCTCATCTATACCAAAATGAGGAAGAAATTTCAAAAATACATTCAAGTTTCACAATCAAATCCTAAGTCACAAGTGAGTAAAAAAACCAAAAAAATAAATATTTTTATTACTAGTAGTTAGGATATTAAAAGATGCAGTGTCTGGTTTATCTAATGTACTGGTGTGTAAATATGAAAGCCACAAATCATATTTGCAATTCTTTATTGTGGTTCCAGGAAACTCTAGAAAAAAGTGATGTCAATATTAATCTTCACATGAGCAATACTATGAAGGTTCCAATGATTGTAGTAGGTTATAAATAAAAATTTAGTTTATTTATTTAGCATTGTGTGTATATAAGATCAAGATACTTAATTTGAGTATAATTATATTTATTAATTTTATTAATTGATATGAATTAAAATCCAATTAATTAATTGATTATATATATATATATATATATATATATATATAATAAATTATAAAACTTTAATATTATTTAAATAAGTAATAATGAGACATCACATTACTTTTATACAGTGATGTGATGTGTTTTATTTATTATTTTCTATAAATTATGTTTTATAAAAAAATTGTTAAGCTAATGCACAACTCATGACTACTATGCATCTTCTTCCTCACAACAATGGAGGAGCAAGTAATATGGAAGATGTTTCTAACCAACTATGACATCATGAATAGTTAAGGTATGCATTATATGATGTTGTTCCAATCTTCCTCTTAAAAGATAAATTTTAAAATGAATGTATTTACATGCTACATCACCAAATTTATTTTCAACTCTAATAGAAAGATGCTACTTGTACCTTTTTGTATGAGATATAAAGTTATTTTGAAAGAATTTTTTGAACACATTTTTCACTTTATTAATTACTTTTATTATGGAGTAAATACAATCTTGAACATGTATTGGATAAATAAATTTGTTTGGCATTCATTGTGAGACTACACAAATGAATACTTGAAATTATATTGGTGTGGGTAGATTGAATTGAAGAAACGTATTTTCAATATGATAAAGGAAAGTGACATGATATATCTTGACAAATAAACCTTTGAATAAATGATGATGCTATATCTCTTATTAATACAGGATGTTGCTCAACTAGTTGATACATATATGAAAGTTTTACTATGAATAATAAATCTTTATATAAATATGGAATTGACTCTCTCTCTCTCTCTCTCTCTCTCACTGTTGTTCATGAGTGACATTCTCATTATGGTAGAACTGGCCATCCATATCTAATCCTTCGCATTAATAAATAATCAAATTTGTCCAATTTCAATTTATCCTTAGTGTTTGTTTCTCTCTTATTTGTATTGTATTCTTTTTCTATCAATGCTACTTTTACATCACAATTTACCTTATGATAATTCATTATTTTTTTTCTTTTTTGCATTTTAAACATGAATCACTAGCAAAGAATATATAAATACATAATAAAGCACTAATTTTATTGCTAATTTAAAA
Source organism: Sapria himalayana (assembly GCA_029783825.1). Classification (NCBI taxonomy): domain Eukaryota; kingdom Viridiplantae; phylum Streptophyta; class Magnoliopsida; order Malpighiales; family Rafflesiaceae; genus Sapria; species Sapria himalayana. The sequence continues at coordinate 4,296,461 of JAREIK010002708.1, forward strand.
ATAATAAAATAATAGAACATTTAAAATGGCTTAATGTTTTTATAATAAAAAATAATAATACTATTGTTTTAAAATCATATTTGATTTTGATATGGAGTGGCAAAATGATGTCCAATGCCCAACTTCATGTAGATGGGAAAAAAACTGATTTTCTAGAAACTTTTTTTATGATATTATATTTGGCAACAAATATACTTATGACAAAATGGAATTGGGTAACCCAAATATAAAAACTTTATACCAAATTTTATAATTACCAAATAATTATTACTATTATTCTACAACTGGAATTGGGAAAGTATGGACTCTTGATCTGGAGTGGCTTAATGTTTTTGCATTTTGAACATACATTACATGCAAGATTATGTTATCAATGCATTTTATTTGTTACCATTTTTTTTTTGTTCTTTCAAAATAATAAAATAATAATATAATACTTGGAAGTTGGAGAGTGAAAATTTTTAAGTAAAATAATAATAAAATAATAATAAAATAATAATAAAATAATAAATGCCAAAATTTGGCATCTAAAGGAAAAAACTTGTTATTCTATGCATTTTTTTTAATATCAAAATTGAGAATTAATAAACTTGATGCCAATTCTTGTATTTAAATTTAAATTTAAGTATTCATCTCCAACATTTTATTACAAAACAATCTAGCATCTTCTTTTCTTAGAAATTTTATAATGGATAATTACCAAAATGAGAATTGTTGCTAGTTTTACTTTGCAATTGATATTTGGATTACATTTTTATGTATTTTAGCTATACAAAATACAAGCATTTATTTGGTTAACAACAATATTTCTGTATTTCAAAAAAAAAAAAAAAAAAATAATAATAATATTTTTGGAGCTACCTAAAAGTGGTATATTGGTTTGGTTTGGCTTGTTTTTGTTAGTTTGGTCAAGATTTAATTTAATAATTATATAATTATTATTTGAAGATGAAACCTTTTTTTTTCTTCGGTTGCTATTATTGGTTAATTTTTGTTTTTTTTTTTTGTTTTTTTAACGATTAATTGTAAGATGGACTAAAAACGTGGAATAATTTATCACGAAAAAAAAAAGAGAATGAAAAATTTTCCATTTTTCTAATACATGCACATGGTGCGCATTGAATGAAGAAGGGCCTTGTCTTTATCAAAAATAAAAAAGGATTTATAAAGGATGAAATTTTATTCATATAAAAGGTGTTACATTTTTATCCATAAACATTTTTTTCAAAGAGCAAACCAATATATAAAGGTTTTCTTTTCTTATTCTTTTTGAGCTTTTTCTTATATCACTCTTTTGGGACCGTGGTACAGAATATTAATTCTATGAAGATTTAATATGAAACATTTTTTAGACATAATTTTCTCTTTTGTCCAAATACCACATCTAAAGTAACCTGATTACTTGATGAATTGTTGACGGATTGAAAAAGTAACTAACCAAAATAATAATGCATATAAATTTGATATTTCCATTCAAAATCATTGATTTATGTATTTATTCTAAAATTTATATTTTGTAAAATTTTATATTTTAAAAATTCATGTTCTTGATTCAAAGCATTGTTTTAGTGTGTTAGATGTGTTGGGGACTGATCAAGATTTATCTAAAAAATCAAGAATGGCGTTAGAACTTTTCTTGGTCTAACAATGAATTAATTAGTTTTACTTGTGATTTCTTATCTTTTAATTTTGAATTTGTCTTTACCAAAAGCATCAGTATCTGAAGATATGAATGATGCATGTATTTGGTAACTTGTATGATCGTTGTGTTTAAATAGTAAATATTTGGTAACTCATACATACATATGTTCATATAGCAAATCACTATTTTGATAAAGAAAAATAAATTAAAATTTCTATTTAAGATTAATATTTTAAAGGAACTAGTAATCTTTTTTTTTTAAGGAGAATCCTCAATCTTTAGAACTACTTAAGTGGGAGGGGCAATTCATCAAGTATGAATCTCGTGATCTCCATCATTAGTATGTACATAATTCAAATAAGTGAATATATTGGTTTGGTATCTTTCTCCTATTGGACTAATTGACTTGTCACTCTACAAAGCATAAATCACCATGAGATTATCCCGTCGTTTGTTAAAATGAATTAATTCTTTATATGTAAAATTCATTTTAGAATATTTGGTCTGGAATTATGTGATAGTGTACACATGGCTATAAATAATAGCATCCTCTCTATTTAAGTCAATGTTATTATTTATCAGACTAAAGCAAAGTCATCTATTTAGTCTTGTTTAGTATGGCCTAGTACGTAAACAACAATATTGATATGAATCAATTTATATGAACAAATGATGAATATTAGATATCTTCTAATCAAGGAATGTTATTCATAGTATGTCAGACTGATGAGGAATTCACTAGAAAATTGGTAGAGGGATCCAACACTCAAAACATGATTCAAATTTATTTGGGTCATTAGCATTTTTAAGGGAATAAAAAAGAAAAAAAAAACTTTCAACCCACTCACCACTATTCTCAAAGAAAACAAATTCAATGGGGTCAATTACTTAGATTGATAAAGAAATCATGATATTATTCGAACTACTGAGAACTATAAGTTTTTACTCATAGATCTTTGGCTAGATAAACCTCATGAATGGGAAAATAAATAGGAAGCTAAGACTTGTGAGAAATGGATAAAAGTTAATGATATATCAAGATATTATATTTTAGCTTCTATGTCAAATATACTCCAACATCTGCATCCATCCATGATTCATCCTATGATATAATATCTAATCTCAAAAAAATATTTCAGAATCAAACTCATTCTACTAAACATGAATATACATGATTAAACACTTACACAATTACTTAAATAATTAGTGTTGATGAGAGTATTATTAGAAAACCATCTCGAGTTTTTTATTGCTTAAAAGGATCCTTCTAAACCAAAAGGTAAGAAGAGAAATAAATTTTAGAAACAAGTTCATGATCCATAGTTTACTCGTAAGTCACAAGTAGGCCAAAAGATAAATATTTTCATAATAAGTAGTATCTAGTTTATTTCAGCAAGGTGAATAATAAAAGTAAACCTCTTGTACTAGTAGTTACAATATGTTTAGTAGTGGTAACTACTAATACCTAATGTGTAGATATGAGAGTTATTAATCATGTTTTAAATTCTTTATAGTGGTTTCAAGAAACTAAACAACTAAATGATGATGAGATTGATCTTCATGTGAATGATAATACAAAAATGCTAGCAATTGTAGTGAGAGATTATTGTCTTCATTTTGAAAGAGATATAATTTTTATTTTGAAAAATTATCTTTATATATCTTTCATCGGGAGAAATTTAATTTCTGTTTCCAATTTATTTGAATAATCTATTTGAATAAAAAAAAATTATGGTGCATTAAAACACAATCTTTATATTATTAACCATTTCTTTCCTTCACTACAATGGACTAAATTGAATAATACCAACATCTTACCATATAAGAGAAAATTACATTTCTAAATGAACCAAATATATCATTGGCACTTTGTGCCTATGTCATATAAATCTAAAATAGATTTCTAGTCTAGTTGAAAATGGACCTTTGGATTCATTGAAAGTATAAATACTTCAAACCTATGAATCTTGCTTGGATGGAAAAATGACCAGATGCCTTTTTTTGGATATGGGATATATAGCCAAAGAATAACTATAACTAGTTCATATTGATCTATGTTGATCCATGATTATCCAACTGAGAGGTGACTTTGAGTATTTCATCACATTTATTGATGATTACTTAAGATACTAATACATTTATTTAATATACCATAAGTCTGAAGCCTTTGAGAAGTTCAAAGAGTATAAGACAGAAATAAAGAAGCATATTAACAAATATCTTAATACTCAATGATTTATTCCTATTGGTTAGTATCTCTTGGAAGAGTTTCAGAACTGGTTGTTGGATCATGAGATTATATCTTAGTTGTCTACACATGACATTCCAAAATAAAATGGTGTAGCAGAAAAAAGGAATTATACTCTTATAAAAATGATAAGATTAAATAATGAGTTATTTGAATATGCATGATTCTTTATAGGGATATATATTATAAACAATAGATTATGTTGTGAAATTGGTCCCATTTAAGTCAGGCCCTATTACTCAATTGAATTGTGGACTTGACATAAGTCAAATCTAAAATATATTCATTTATAGGGTTTCCCAACACATGTTGAAATGGAAAACAAAAAAGTTGTAACCAAGAATAGAAGTTTGTTTTTTAATAGGAGATCCTATAGAAATCAAAGTTGATTTGTTTAATAGTTCAAAGGATATGGATGTCATTATTAACTACAATGTATGATTCCTAGAAGATGACTATATAACAAGCTATAAGCCCAAAAGTAGGATTGTTCTATAAGAATTGAGAGAAGATAAATATGCCCAAATTTTTAAATACTAATAATAGACGAAGAAATAGTACAAGATAATATTCTAGATATCTTATTGCCTCATCATAATGAAAGGATTGTTAATGTTGGTATTGATAATGGACTTTATAAACTTCATTGACTTGTCGGTTGTATAGCCAAATGGAAATGATCATAATATTTCACAAGAATCAGTATTTGCACATCATGCCACTAAAAGTATACGATCAAGAAGATTGTCTCATCATAGAGGAAGGGTTATTCATCAACCTACGTGATATATACTCTTGGAAGAATCTTATGATAGAATATCTAATCAGATAGATACTGATCCCAGTAACTATTATGGATAACTTAAAGATAAAGATATAGAACTTTGTCAAAATATTTTACTCATAAAGAGGAAATTGATTATGAAGAAACTATTTTGTTAGTAGAAATGTTAATGTTTATATGGATTTTCTTATTCATTGCAACTCATTATAACAATCAGATTTGATATATGGATATAAAAAGTACTTTTTTGAATGGGCATCTTGAAGAATATATTTATATCATATACCTTGACATTTATATTAAAAATGGTCAAGAGAACATATTGTGTAAATTAAAGAAGTCCATTTATGGACTAAAACAAGCATCTAGATCTTGGAATACTTATTTTGATCAAGTCATTAATTCATATGGCTTCGATTAGTGTCAAGATGAGTATTGTATCTACATGAAGCATAATGGTAGCCTGGTGGTATTCTTATTATTGTATGTTGATGATATATTACTCATTGGAAAGGATCTGGGTTTGTTATATTTAGTCATGATCTGATTGTCCAGTCAATTAAATACGATAGACTTTGGATAAGCTTGTCACATTCTTGGCATTATGTTTTTGCATGTTCATAAGCAAAGAATATTGAGCTTGTCTCAAGCTATATATATTGATCAGATATTGACTCATTTTAGCATGCAAGATTCTAACAAAAGTTTTTCTTCCTTTCAGATATGGAATTGCTCTATTAAAACATCAATACCATAAAATACCTTATGAGATAGATAAAATGAATATAGTTCCTTAAGCTTTTGTAGTAGGTAGCCTGATATATGCAATACTTTGCACTAGACCTAGTATATACTTTGTCATAGGAATGCTTAGCAAATATGAATCTAACCCAATATAAGAATGTTGGATAGTAATAAAACACATAATCAAGTATCAAAAAAATACTAAGGACTATATGTTTGTATACCAAGTAAACAATCTTGTACATATTATCTATACAAACTCAGATTTTCAATTAGATGAAGATATGAGAAAGATCATATTGGGTTATGTGTTTACCTTTGGGAGTAGAGTCATATGTTAGAGGAGTATCAAACAATCTTGTATTACTGATTTACTATGGAGGCCAAACATTAAGTAGCCTCGGAAGTAGCTTAGGTGGTTATATGGCTTGAAACTTTCTAACAAATCTAGGAGTCATTCTTTTTGTGCAATAGCCTATTACACATTATTGTGATAATTGTGGGGTAGATTGATAATTGAAGGAACAAATAACTAATAAGATGACAGAACAAATTGAGCATAAATATCATATAATAAAAAATAATGTGAAAAGAGGAGATATAGTGGTGACCAAAGTAGTATTAGTAGATAATCAAATAGATCCTCTACTAAAAGCTTACTAGCAAAAACCTATGAAAGACATGTGGAAGGAATGGAAGTAAGATATATGGCATCATGACTTTAAGTCTTAGTGGGAAAATTTTCGAACCATTTTATATTAAAAATCATTCTTTATTACTTTTTGTTATTGATTAAATTCATTTTGATATTCTTTTGAATTGCAATGAGTTGAGATAATCTTTAAAATAAAAATACATGTGTCTGATATTCTACATAATATATGATTTGGTGCATGGAATTTAGCTTACATATAGAAAATTAAATCATATGTTCTTATTGAATATAAATTTTTTATTTACAATATAGATGAAGTAAGACACTCTATTGGTAATATCATAGCACAATATTTTAATAGGTCTATCTTGACTATAGAGAATAGTAATATTTCAACTTCTTATACTTGTGCACTTATGTACCTTGAATGGCACCAAAATGTTATAATTAATTTATACTGACAATTAAAATAAATACACACCATTATTATTACAAACACTATTACTCTCAATCTTAATATAATTGATAAATACATGTACTGTTAATAGTTATTTTGACTCATGAAAGATGAGATTTATATTTATACTTATATACTCAGTGAGTTAGATAACTTTATTAATTGTATGTGAATGTTGATTATTGATGGAATTCATATCCTGAAAAATGGATTAATGATGCCCCATGAAGGATAAGCGAGTTTTGATTTTTTAAACCCTACAAGTATAGTTTGATTCAGCATATCAAATAAGTAAAGTGAAAGTTCTTGAGGTAATATATGAGAGATTGATTATATTAAATTATTAGTAATTTAATTTAATTAATGTGTATCATTAATATTAACATAATGAGTTAAATAAATATTGAATAACAATGGCTATGAATTTATTAGAATATATGAGTGAGTACGATTATAATTTTATAGTAGTATGAATTATAATTTACTCTGAAAGCCTAAGATCTTATTTATAATATCCTTCTGTATGTTAATTCAATACCAAAAGAAATGTGAGTTGTAATTGAGATTTATTTTAGTGTGTGTGTGTGTATATAAGATCGGGATAATTAATTTGATTAAAATTATATTGATTAATTTTATTAATTGTTATAAATTAAAATTGAATTAATTAATTGATTATATATATATTTAATTTAATTAAATCTTTAGTATAATTTAAATAAATAATAATAAGGAGATATATCACATAACTTTTGCAAAGTGATTGACATGTGTTATATTTATTATTTATTATTAATTATGATTTATAAAAAAAATTGGGAAGCAGATGCATATCCCTTAACTACTATGCATCTTCTTCTTTACGATGACAAAGAACAAGGCAATATGAGAAATGGGTTTGACTTACTATGACACTACATATAGTTACAGTATGCATTAAATGATTCTTTTCCAATCTTTCTCTAAGAAGATACATTTTAAAATGAATATATTTATATGCAATATCATCAAATTTTTTTTTATCTTCGGCATTAGTACACGAGAAATATTTGTGATATCACATGTAAATGAATTGAGTTTTAATATGACTAGAGAAATAGATTGTTGACTTTAATTATAATATAGGTATTTGATTTGTTTAAATGTGCATTTGGATATGTTTAAATGTGTATTTAGATGTGTTTGAATATGCAATAGGATGCATTTGGATGTGCTTATGGTTCTAGAAATGCTTATTGATTTTGGAGTTGTTATTTTGTATTTGATTTGTGTGGTTTTGTAATCAAGTGAGATGTAATTAATTTTCATAAGTTGATAATAGGTTAGGTATTCTAAAACTAAGAAGTCATGTGGCCATGTTGGAGCTCGTTGTGGGGAATGGTCATCATTGTGGAGCTTGTAGTGATGAGCTATTGATGTAATAGAGATTGGAATGGTGAATCATTATCATGGTGGAGCTTGTAGTGGTGATCATTTCCATGGAGGAGCTTCTGGTGGATAATCATTGTTGTAGTGGAGCTTGCAGTGGTGAAATATTGTCATGATGGTGCTTGCATTGGTGAACTATGTTCATGGTGGAGCTTGTGGTGGTGAACCATTACTATGGTGGAGCTTGTAGTAGTGAATCATTTTCATGGTGGAGCAAGTGGTAGTGAATGATTATTGTGGTGGGGCTTGCATTTTCGAACCATTTCTATCATGGAGCTTGTAGTGGTGAACCATTACACTGATGAAGATTAAATGGTGAATAATTTTTATGGTGGCGCTTATGGTTGCTAACCATTATAGCAGTAGAGATCATAGTGGTGAATGGAGGAGATCATATTAGATTTGTTTTTGTGTGTTTTTATTGTTTTGTTGTTCATTTTAGTTTCGAGGGTTGCTAATCCTTAGCCCTTGCAACTTGATCGTGTAGGAGTTGAATGCCCCATTGAGGCTCAGCCCCAAAACAAGGATTTTTTTATTTGAAATCCTTGGTTAATAAGTTTTATAAAACTCAAATAGCTAGGTTGTGGACCCTAGGAATTATATGATGACATAGTCAACACATAATTATGGAATTCATGTATGTGATGACATTATTATCACATAAATATAGAATGTATGCATTTGATTGCATGTTCTTGTGTTTGGAAATGATGGAATAAATAATGACATGCGAAGATATGAATGATTTATGTATGTTACAATGTGCATAATAGTTTGTGTAAATAGTAGATATTTCACATAATGAGAAATCAGACAAAAAGCCATGTCTTGTAAAAAATGATTGAAAGATGATAAGATGTAGAGTGGTATATTTTGGATTTTATGTCAAATATACTCCAAAATCAGCATCAGTTCATAAGTATTGTCTATGACATGATTTCAAAAAAATATTTATGAATCAATCTCATTCTACTAGTTAAAAAACAATGAGAAATCTGATGAATATTATGATGGCTAAAAACACCCCAATGAGAGATAATGTTTGAATATAATTGGTCTTCTAAATAAAATAGAGATCTTTAGAACTGAGATTGATATGGATTCTCAAATCAATATTATTTTTCTAGTTGTTTTCAGATTCATAATAAGCATTTTTTCTTAAACTATAATATGAATAAACTTTATTGGACACTTTCACAATTTCTTAATGAATTGGTATCAGTTTAGAGTCTTATTATAAAACTATCTTGTGTCTTTGCTATTGAAAATACTTTGTCTAAACCAAAATATAAAGAAGATGAAAAAATTTCAAAAATATATTCATGTTTCACAATCAGCTCCTAAGTCACAAGTGGTAGTAAAAAAAAAGGTAAATGTTTTTATTGCGAGTAGTCTGGATTATAGAAGAAGTAGTGTCTAGTTTATCTCATTTTCTGGTGTGTAGATATAAAAGCTACTAATTATATTTGTAATTCTTTATAGTGGTTCCAGAAAATCATACAACTAAGTGATGGCAAGATTAATCTTCACATGGGCAATACTATGATATTATCGATGATTGTATGGGAGATTATTATCTTCATTTTAAGAGAGATATATTTTTTATTTTGAAATATTATCTTTATGTACCTTCCATTAGAATAAATTTAATTTATATTTCTAGTTTGGTTAAAGATGACTATTTTTTTTGTTCATTGATTCTCTAACAATCTATTTGAATAATAATTATATCTATTGTGGTGCATTAAAATATAATCTTTATATTATTAATCCTATCTTTTCTTCACTACAATAGACTAAATTGAATAATACTAACCTCTTGCCATCTAAAGAAAATAATATTTTATAATGAACTAGAGGTATCTTTGGAACTAGTGCCTAGATCATATAAATGTAAAATGGATATTTAGACTAGTGAAAGATAAACTATTGGGTTCAGTGAAAGTGGAAATACTTCTAGCCTATGAATCCTGCTTAGAAGGAAAAATGACCATATGCCTTTTATTGGCTGAAGGGCTATAGACCAAAGAATAGTTGGAACTAGTTCATTTTATTCTATGTGGCTATGACTATCCAAGATAGAGGTGGCTTTTAGTATTTTATCATACTTATTGATAATTATTCAAGGTATAGATATATTTATCTATTACACCATATGTCTGAAGCCTTTGAGAAGTTCAAAGAGTATAAGACAGAAATTGAGAAATATTTAATAAATATCTCAAGATACTATGATATGATCATGATAGTTGATAGACATAGAATAAAGATTAGAGTAGTGTGCAATGACTTATTACCTTAATGAAATACAAGGTTGTTGTCACTATTGAGGTAGTATCAATTGTGGTTTCCTCATAGGTTTCCCTTTTGTATGTCAATACCAAGACAATAATTCATCTTAATTTGAATGTTATTCATAGTCTCATACCTTTTTTGCAACTTTTTCAACTACACTTTATGATTACTATATGTGCATACTTTTATTCTCTGATCTCAAATATCATAAGGACCAAATATTGACATGATTTATATGTATTTGTACTTTTAGCCTTATAAGTATCATATTCACATAATGAACATATATCTCCCTCAAGTTTCACCGATGAGAAACATACAAGTAAAAACAACCCACAAATGTTGTCACCACTTGTGAGTTAAAATATACTTACATATATCTTAAAGATTATCTATCAATATTTTCATCAATGATGATGTGACTCACATACTAAAGGTAAATCCCTTAGGAAAATATTTTATATACCATCTATCCCAATTGAGAACGAGTTCTTTTAAGATTTGTATAATGAATTGATGTGTAAAAGTGTTTATACTTTTTGAGTGAGTCTCCTTGTTTATCTATCATCATGCTTGAGTGAGCCTCCTTGTTTATTTATCATCATTAATTTGATAATTTTTGTTTTAAATTCAATCCATATAGATATCAATGTATGGATTCAAATTGTATCCTTGAAACTCCACATTGATCAATGTTTTTTTTTGGTATGCTCTATCACAATGTTCATGGGATTTCTGCTCCCAACATGTAAAAATAGTGGATGATATAAGATATATGAGTTATTTTAGTGATGATTAGTGGAAATTAGCTAGGGAGCATTAGTCACTGTGAGGGATAAGAACAAGAGTAATTTGTATGCTACTCAGACAGGAATCTCTAAAGAGCAAGTAAATACTATTCATCAAAAGAATAAAATTGATATATGGCATAATAAACTTGATCATGTGAGTGAAAAGGACTTTCAACTTTTTTTTAGAAAGGGTATCCTACCATTTAACTATGAATCCTATTTTAATGAGTGTACAAACTATATGGCTATAAAAAAAACCATATAGAATATTTTCATTATCTTTCACCCTTGAAGAGAATAAATATTCAATATTCAATCTCTAGAAAATTATTGACGATCTTATTTATACTACTAATATATGATATGTGCAAAGTAGAATATTTATTGTTTCCTTTTACTTTTTCATATTTATTGATGATCACTCTAGAAAAGTATGGGCATATACACTTAAAGATCATGTCTTTTTTATCTTTAAAAATTTTCAAGCTAGAATTGAGAGAGAGAGACTAGTAGGAAATTGACCTTTATACATGTTGATAATATGGGAGAATATAAAGATAGACTCTCTTTATGTCAACTAGACATAAAGAGAATGGGAAGCAAGCTTTGAAAAATAAATGGCTCTTCAAACTAAAACCCATAGATATTGATTCTCAACAAAGATTTAGGGCTAGATAAGTAGTCAAAATATTTAGTTAAATGAAATGAATTGATTTTGATGTGATATTTTCTTATATAGTGATGATATCTTCTAGTCAAGTTATTTTGAGTCTAGCTGCCAACTTGGACTTAAAAATTGATCAACTCAATGTGAAGATATTATTTCTTTATGGTGACATTTATGAAACTCTTTACATAGATCATCTAGGATATTCATTACAGAAGGAATGGAAAGCCTTGTTTGCAAACTGAACAAGAGTTGTATGCTATTAAACAAGCTTTTTGGCAGTGATACAAGAAATTGTATTCATTCATGGAATCTCATGACTGAGTATACTTCTTATGACCATTATGTATTTGTCAATCATTAGTTGGTAATGACTAAATTATATGTTTATTATACTTTGACGATATGTTGATCATTGGTCATGACAAAGTATGTATTGATAGGCTTAAGGAAGAGCTAAGAAAAAATAAATTTATGAATGACTTGTGTCCAATCATGTAAATTCTAAAGATGAGTATCATTCAGGATAGCTCTTCTACTTCTAGGCATATTTGATTTTCTCAAAAATGATACATTAGAAAAATTATTGAGAAATTTTTTTTGAAATAGATAAAGTTGGTATCAACCCTCTTAACTAAATATTTTAAGTTGACTACCAGGTAGAGGTGTCAAATGGGCCGGGCCGTCTGGCCCTGCATTGGCACGGCATGGTTCAGCCATGCCCGTGCCTGGCACGGCATGCTACAGTTCTGTGCCCATGCCTAGCATGGCACGCTACAGTGTCATGCATTGGCCCATTGTGCTGTGCTAGCACGTGGGCACATCACGCGTGATCATGTATAGAACTTGGTCAATACGAGTTGATGCCCGATAGGTGAGTCTTGCCGAGCCCCAAAAGGGCAAAGATGCGCGGCGGTGCTATGGCGTGCTACTGAAACCCTACTTTTTTTTAAAAAAAATTAGGGTTTCAATTGGGCCGGTACGATACAATAACCATGTCGGGTCAGACACGACACGATACAGTATCCGTGCTGGGCCAGGCACAACATGTTTACTGTATCGTGTTGTGTCTGGCCCTGCACGGTAGCCTAGTTGGGTAGCTTAAAACTAGGCTGGGTCATTCTGGGCCGGCCCGTTTGACACCTTTACTACCAAGTATAATCATAAGTCATGTTCCCTATGTATTAGTTGTTATAGTCTTGTATATGTTATAGTATGTACTATATTGGATATAGTATATATTATAGATGTTGTCAATTATTTTCTCTCAAACTCATGTTGATATTATTGGTATATAATTAAAATTATCTTAGGGACATAGCAGCTATCTTTGTTCTTGGGTGTGTTAAACAATGTGCTTCTCTAATACGCTAATTTCAATATGGTTGATGACTTGGATTCATGTTGATCCACCTCATGTTATGTAATAACCTTTGTATGATAAACTATATTCAAGTAACCCAAGACTAAGTTTCATGCATTATATTCATGTACTATTCAATATTGAGACTGAGTTTATTATAGTTATTAAAACTAATAAAAAAATTTTATGGATGAAAAATTTTCTTATAGACTTAGATGTGCAATTGAATGCTATACATAACAATTGGGCTCGAGGGGGCTGGGTACGGCATTATTCAGTCATGTCTAGCATAAGAGATTGTTCAGAACCATATCTAGATATGTGGCAAGCTAGCATGGCTCAGGCTAGAGGTGTCAAACGGGCCGGGCCGGCCCGGCCCGGCACGATAAAAAAACGTGCCCGGGCCCGTGCCGTGCCTGGCACGAGCCGAGCCGTGCCTGGCCCGGCACGGCTCGTGCCTTGGCACGGCACGCCGGCCCGCGTGCCTGCGTCGTGACTCGTGACCCAACCGGGCCCCGCCCCCGGTAAAAAGACCGCGGGTCGGGTCCAAACAGACCCGCCCCGCCCCGCCTGCCCTGCCTTGCCGTGCGCCCGTGCCCGAGCGGGCCGGCACGGCACGGCACGGCCTTGCCGTGCCCACGGGCCGTGCCGTGCCCGAATTTTAAAAACCGTGCCGTGCCCGGCACGGCACGGCAGCACGGCTGGGCACGTGAAAAACGGGCCGTGCCGTGCTGGGCCGGCCCGTTTGACACCTCTAGCTCAGGCAATGCCGGGCTAAAATTTTTGGCATGGAACTGAATGGCATGACATGACATGACCTAGCATGATTTCCCATGTGAACGGATTTTAGGCCAACATGACCTAGCCAAAATGAGTGCCAATGGGCCATGACAGGCTGCCCATTTTCATAGCCATATTAGCACACCATGGCTAATGCTAAAAATAGTGTCGTGTCCAGCACAACACGATGGTCTAGATAGGCCTAAAAAAATATGTCATACAAGTATAACACACCCTATTTGGCACATCCATTGAATGCATATATTATATGCATATTTAAATATGCATATATGTAGTTTCTTTAAGTCAATTAATAGTATATATCACTTTAGGTGGGAGATTTATTTGGTTGTGTTTTTATTTGGTAAATTTAATAGTAATATATAATTATTATTTAAATATGCATATTTTATTTTATTTTGTTGGGTGAAGCACGGAGGATCAAGAACGTAGGATAATTTCTTTCTTATAAAATTCAAAAAATGACAATTGAAAAACAGGGGGAAATGGCCTTGGGTGCTTCTCATCCGCCTCGCACTGATTTTTATAGGGGGACAAGGGCATTATTTTCCCCCTTCAGCCAAGTTTTTTAAGAATCATAGCGACTTTTCCTCTTCTCCACCTTTCGAACTGGTTTGAACTCGTTGTTCGTTGTATATATAAAATCTACCATTGTATTGTAACTTGTAAGAGCAACTCCAAATGGAGTTGCAAAATGGGGTGCCATCCCCGTAACTTCCAAAATGGCACCTCAATATTACTTTTCTTCGCTCTAAAGGGGATGACATATGGGTTGCTAAAATAGCATCCGTGAAATTGGGGTGCCATAAATGGCAACATTGGAGAGAGAAAGTTAAAGATGCAAAACTGCAATTATTTTATTGTACATATCAACGTATATATCCAACGAATATATTTTAATTTAATTTATAAATTTGAATGGACTGCTGCACAAATTAATTCCATCCAGCTTTGTTTTTTTTTTGAATGCTCTGCTACGTCTTCCTTCCAGCAATCAAAAAAATTCTAAAAAATTTATTTTGTCTTCTATATTTGCATTCCAACCTTGCATTCCTTCCATTAAAATCTGTAGAAGAGAAATATTTCCAAAAAAAAGGTATTTCATTCTCTTTTATTTTATATTTTGATTTTTATAATTAATGTATATTATTTTTTAATTTTTTAAATTGTTTATAATTTTAATTTTTAATAGATTCAATTGAATGTTTTATAAATTACTCATTATATAAATTGATTAGAATATTTTTTTGTAGATGAATTTGCAATATCATGGTTCATTAACCGATTTGCTAATGAACAAGCCCGACTTATATGATGATATTATTCAGAGTAATCAAGTAGATTTAGCACCAATACAAAATGAAGTCGTCCCAAATGTGAGAAAGTCGCAAATGACAAAGAATTTCTCTGTTGAAGAAGATAAATTAATTGTGTCAGCGTGGCTTAATACGAGCAAAGATTCAATTACCGGGAATCAACAACAAAGTGATGCATTCTGACAAAGAATATCACAATACTTAGAACTTAATGGAGGTAATAACGAAAGGCGTTCCCAATCTTCTATTAAAAGTTGTTGGAATGATATAAATGCAAAATACAGTAAATTTGTCGGTTTTTATTGTCAAATAGAAAAACTACGACAAAGTGGACATACCGAGCAAAATAATGTAAGATTTATATTTTAAATTCAAACACTAGTAAGATTTGATTTCTGAATAATTTATTGAATTATTTCAAATGGTTTTAGGTTGATGAAGCGAAAGAAATATTTGCCAAGATAATTGGAAAACCATTTCAATATGAGCATCGTTGGAATATATTGAAAATGGAGCGGAAATGGAATGATAATTTGACCAGCAATAAGAGAGTAAAAACTCATTCAACTAGTAGTCTTGCTGAATCAATTCATGTTAAATCCAACTATTCAACTCCATATTTAGGGGACAATGCTGAACCATCGTTCTCTCCCAACTTCAAAAGGCCATTGGGCCAAAAAGCTTCGAAGAAAAAACTTAAAAGCAAAGATAAACAAATTGATGATGAAAGATCACTAGATTATCATTACTGGAATGAAAGAATGGAAATAGAACGACAAAAAATTGAGCGACATGAAAAGATTTATGCGCAACAGGAGATAGCACTGGAGCAACATTGCAAACAGTTAGAAATTGAAGAAAAACACGTGCAAGAAATTCAAATACAAAATGAGATGAAAATTATGGAAACCGATACTACCAGCATGAACCAAATTTCTCCAACATATTGGAATAACTTGAAGATGGAAGTTATGAAAAAAGTGGGATTTTATTTTTTAGTCGTTATTTATTATGTTTTGAATTGAAATTTAAAAGATTAATTTAAAAAAATATATTAAAGTATTAAAATAGCATCTCATTATGGCACATACCATTGGAGCAAAAAAAAATTTTTTGAGGTGCCAAAATGATATTTGGCACCCCATATTTGACAACTCCCATTGGAGTTGCTCTAAAGATAAAAGGCGGGGGCGGGGGCTGGGCTGTGATTTTTCAATACAATGGGTTTTAGAAACACTTTTTCTTTTGTGCTATTACTGCTCTGCACTGCCCTCATGTCTTTTCTATTTCATGTATTGTGCGTAAACTATTATTGGAATTTGTGGCTGTGTTTTTTCAATACAATGGATTTTAGAAACACTTTTTCTTTTGTGGTTTAAAGGATTTCTGAACTAAAAGTTATCTTATGTCTAGAATATAAACATTGATTTATAAGTACAGATTACAGTCATGATGTCGGCGAACCTAAAGAACAACGCGAAACCACTTTTGGAGCATCCTACCTAAAATTCTAAGTTTGTTTTATTTGAGTTTTATACAAAAATAATGCGTTTAAAATAAAAAATCTAAAATATAATACATGTTTCAAAAATATGTTCAAACTAGTGCGCCTGGAAACAGAGTGGTAATGATTGTTGTTGTGAACTGCGGTCATTGCCACGCTATTGATTTTTAAAATCATAGGCTGGTGTTGTGAATGTCGGCTATTGAAAATATTGTAGGGATCTCATTACGCTGCTCGCCCCTAGCCCCTCGCTCCTTCTTGGAGCTAGTGGAACTCCGTCAAGCTCCAGCGAGCTCGAAGTGGAGCTCGCTAGAGCTCTAGTGAGATCCTTCTGTCGAGCTCCAGTGAGTTCCACTATGGAGCTCCACTGAGCTCCACAAAGGGGCTAGGGCCGAGGGGCATGGGCGAGGGGTGTGGACGTGGGCAGGGGTAGGGGCGAGGGGCATAATGAGATCCCTACATTTATTTTCAAAATCTGGCATTCACAACGCCGGCCTATTATTATAAAAATTCAACAGCGTGGCAATGGCCGTCATTCACAACGACGGTCATTGCCACGTTGTTTCCAGATGCATTAGTTTAAACATATTTTTGAAACACATTATATTTTAGATTTTTTATTTTTAACACATTATTTACATACAAAACTCATTTTATTTTGGATTTGTGATTTTTATGTTTTATATATTATAAAAATATATTTTAGTACAAAATATAATGAGTATTATATATTTTATGTATTTCTAGTACGTATAAATAAGTAAAGCATATATAGTTCAAGTTGGATTTGGAAGTATTATAATTTGAGTTTTGGATATTTCATTATATTAGATTTTCAGTATTTTGGATTGTAATTATTTTGAATTTTTTTTTTTTTTATAATTTTGATTTCTTATTAACAATTGTCCTAATGGCTTATCCAGCAAAATGCTGAATTTTTTTTTTTTTATATATTTTAATTTTGGAGCTAAATTTCATAATTTTACATAGCAAATATATCTAGATAATTTCGAAAAGTATATTTCTATTTTAATACGAAATCTTTAAAGTTTTACAATATTTTAATAAAAAATTATTTTAAAAAATATTTTACAATTGATAATATCAGACTCCCTTTTTTGAAAGGCACTTGAGACCCTGCAGGCTCGTATTGGTTTTAAATATGATATTTGTTTTTAAAAATAAAGTAGATTTATTATTCTATGATTGGAAATTTCAAAAAAAAAAAAAAACAAGTTAAAACAAATTTTTTTTGTCGTGGATAAATTTCTATTTTTTACTCACTTTTGAAAAAAAAAATTGAAATCAAAGTTTGAAATAAGCTCACAAAACACTCTTTGTTGTTATATTTTTTTTTTATTGAAAACAAAACAAAATTATATCATTGTCAAACAACTAACATAAGAGAAATAATTGAATATTTTTTTTTTTTTTTTGTTTATGCCACCATTTCAAATTATTCATAATTTATATTTAAAATTCATTAGTTTGTGCCATCATTTATTTTTAATATATCGATATATTATAAGATAAAAAAAATCATTTCATTCAACATTACAAGTTCAAACATATAATTAAAAAAATCAAATAATTTGAAAAAAATATGGAACGATTAATCAGCTATCCAAGTTTTAGGATTCAAAATGTTGAGCTACTATAAGTTAAATCACAAAAAAAAAAAAAAAAAAAAAAAATAACACAAATAAAATCATATATTAAGACAAATGTGTCATAAAACACAAAATTTTGAAAAAAAAAAAAAAAAGAATGATTGCAATGTGCCTAAATATCACTCTTATGAAAATTTTTATTTGAGAAAACATATTGGGCCTAAATCTAAATGTCACCAGAGGTCCAGAACACATTCCCACAACACATAAATAGCTCCTGCACAGTCAACTAAGGTACATATGTTTATCTGTTTTCATTTTGGGCAAATTACAAAAGAGAGTAAACTAGAGGTGTCAAACGGGCCGGGCCGGCCCGACCCGGCACGAGGCACGGCACAGTTCGGCCGTGCCTGGGCCGGCCCGGCACGTTTTTAAACCGTGCCCGGGTTAGGCACGAGCCGTGCCGTGCCGTGCCTGGCCTGGCATGGCTCGTGCCGGGGCAAGGCACGCCGGCACGGTATCTTCCCGTGCCGGTTAGGTTTCATGCGGGCGGCAGGCACGCGTGGGCGTGACCCGGTATGCCCCTGCCTCTCTCTCTCTCAGTCTCTCTCACTCTCAGTCTCAGGACTCGGGCAGTCGGGCTCGACTGCTCGGGTCAGCCTCTGCCCTGGCCTGTATGGCCGGGCCGGGCCCGCCTATATTTAAACCGTGCCGGGCCGGGCACGGTAGCACGACCGTGCTGGTTTAAAACGGGCAGTGTCGTGCCGGGCCGGCCCGTTTGACACCTCTAGAGTAAACTTGTGTTCTCAATATTACTCATCCTTAAGAGAATATATTTTTATATTCCAAATCTTCCCAATACTTATCAATAACAACCCACCTTTTTTAATAATTTTCCCTTTGTAATATTAATTTTCACACTTTTGCTCTAAGAATAGATTTGGCACAACCCAAGAATTAGACAATTTGAAAATTGAGACTAAAATAGAAATGTAGAGAGAATTTAGAAACATTAAGGTATAAAGAGAATATTGTGAAACCTTGAAGTATGCACACTCAAGATAGATTATTGTGAAAACTGGAGTTGCTGCTATTTATTAGGAAGAAAAAAAAGTCAATTACTTGAGAAACAGATAAAATTTGAGACTTGAAAATGTCATTAATAAATAAAATGAGAATATGTGTGTGTGTGTGTGTAGTAGAGACGCATATAACAATAAATTGTATCACATTTAAGAGCAAGTGATGGATGTCAAATCAGGTACAATAGAAAAAAAAATGCAATCCTGCATCCATAAAGCAATAAAAATGTACCAGCATCAATGGGAAACCCTTAAAAAAACCCCCCCGAGGGGCACTTTTCTTATCGAACTGCCTGAGCATGGTCCAGAAGCTGCGAGACCAACTTGTAGGTCCGTCCTGAAAGTGCCTTGCTGTGATCTATCAATTGTTCGTATACATTTGGATGATTGTGATACATTATCACAGTTCCTGACTTTGAATCGATCTTTGCGTCAAGCTCTGAAGCTCGGATAAGGTTCACAATCCATCTTTCACAATCTTCATGTTTCAGATTTAATTTCTGTGCAAGGTCACTGTGACATTAAAATTGATCAATTTCAATTCTGTAATTTGGACTATCGACAAGTGAATGCCGATCAGGAGACAGGTAGACTTTCCCGTCTCAAATTTCAGCCAATATCAAGCAAGAACCCAATCCATCTTCCTGCCAGCCCACCCTCTCAAATTTTAGCCAATAGCACATGCATGTTATTTAATGTTGGCATACAATGTGAGAACCCACGCGCACACACATGCACACACACACACACACACACACACCTACACAAAAATATATGGTACAAAAGACTTCACATAAAAACAATAATACATATAGAAAAACTATTAGAAATAACTCAATTAAACTGCATAATAAAATATAAATTATGTTGATGAGTGAAATGAATTGTTCAAAGCTTTTATTTGCCTTAAAACTTCTAATATTGAGAGTAGGAAGAGACTTCATATTGTCCTAATGTGATTGCATATTGTAACTAACACAAAGGCTATGAATATGCATCTTCATAAAATTTTAGGATTATAAAGAGAAATTTGTGTATGAATACATTATAATATTTGTTATAAATAAACATGATTACTATACAAATTTAAAAAAAAAAATGCAATTTCATACAATATTATGATGTCAAGGAATTAATGATATAATATTTATGAATATGCATCTTCATAAATAAACATGATTACTATCCAATAAAACAAGCATACATTCACAAAATGTTTAGTTGTAACATATTCCAAACAATTAAAAAAAAATAAAATAAAACTCAACACCCATTCAAGTTGTGTCTTACATATTACAAATCCTCAATTCAAAAGAGTAAGAAGTAATTTGGTGTCCTCTAAAAACTACATGATATATGTAGTATGATCGTTGGTAGATCCATAGTCTACCGCAATCGAATCATATTGGATCTTCTATCGGATAAAATAATAAATAATTTCAAATATATTTTATTCGTTCGTGAAATTTCAAATTGAATACGATAAGTCAGACTGTCAGATTATCATAATAAAATATCATCAGCTTTTGAACAGACAGACAAAATTCTTTTAAGAAGGGATTAGTCCATTTTAACTCGAGTAACTGATATCATAGTTATATACTCTGCATATGCAGTAAATTTAAAAATAATTTGTACCTAATATCATTTACCTGCAAAAAAAAATACATAAAAATATATAATTGATCTTTTATATGTAATAACATGAGCTCAACTAGAATATGAATACGACTCTATACAGCTAAATATAATTTGACGTCCAAAAATATGTTGTATATACTTGAGGATCCAAAAGACTATATCCGTAATAATATGTTTAGTATAATCTAAAAATGACAAAGTATATTAATAACATAAATAAAATCGGACTTTGTTACTATCAGATAGTTTAATTTCTTACCATCATTCTAAATCTAATATAATCAACTGACAAACTAATATTTATAGATATGTTTACAATTAGATCAAAAAGTGAGTTAGCGGGTAAATATCCTGATATACCGAAATCAGATAAATTATCTAAAATTTATCTTATCTGAAAAAAATATCACATCTTATAAGTATCCAGCATTAATTCTACCCATTCAAGGATGAAAGTTTTCAATAATCATTTTTTTTTCTAAAGTGACCAAACAAATTTAATAAAGTTTCAGTCATTTTTTAGCTAGATTCTATCTCTGATACTGGAATAATATTCCTTAAATATGAACTTCTTTCTTGTCTGGATCATGTTTGTTCATAAAAGAAGTATGTAAGAACTATCAAGATGCCATGGTTGGATGTTTTATGTTTTTTTGGTTAAAATTGACCTAAGTAGTTTAGTTCTTTTTCTTTGAAACAAGATTCACCAAGTATCACTATGAAATATTTTGTGATTACAATTTACCACAAAGTTTACACAATTATGCATCGAATATAGAAAATTAATATACATTCAAGAAAATAGTTAGGATATATCTTCAAAGTGTTACAATTTTAAGATAATAAATCATAATAATACAATATCTTTTGACAATAAAAATTATACATTAAATTCTCTTATATAACAAATAAAAATAATTGAATAGCACATAGGACATGACGACATGTGCTCTCATTAAAAATATAAAATAAATATAAAAAAATAAAAATTATAATACCCTTCATCAAGTTAATGCATACAAGTTTGCAACACTAATCTTAGAGGGAAAAAATATAAGTAGAGGTCATTTCAATACGCTCAAAGATGTATGTTGATTATTCTGTTATGTGTATTTATATTATAATAATAATCGTATCCTGAATTTTTTACATTAAAAAAAAATTGTTTGTCTTTGTGATTCATTCGCTCGTAAAATACTAAATTTGAGACAATATATCTCGATATCTAAGTATTACAATAAAAAATAGTTGAAAAAAATGATACATGTATGATCATCTTGAAAAGAAATCTCAACCAAAATATTTTAAAAATAAATATCTCTATCACTTTAAAATTTGTTTATGCATAAAATCTCAACATAATTATTTATTACTTATTTATTTAGTAAACAAGATTTTCTCAATTAAAAGTGCAAACCTTTATTGTAGATCTTATATTGGTGAATATTGATTCTGAACTCAAATTTAAATATCTGATTAACTATAAATTTTTATGATCTATAAAAGAAATTTAAAGTTTTTCAAATTTAAAGGTGTGACGTGGATCGGGCAGCCTGAGCCGAGCATGAGGCACGGCCTGATTGAGCTATGCTTGGCCTTGCACGACACGGTCTAGAACCAAGCCTGGGCTGATGTCAGGCTGGCTCAAGGCAAGGTTCGTGCAGTGCCATGCTGAGGTCGACCATGCCTCGTGTCGAGCCAGGCACTACCTAGCTACCTGGCCCGAAGGCATGATTCTTCAAAACGACCTGAACCTTGCCTCGTATCTCAGCCACCCAAGACACTAGTTCGACTCCACCCAACTTCCATAACCAGTCAAGCCTCAGCCCAACTCAGAGCCCAGAAGCAGAAGCTTCTAGACCCATCAAGGCGAATTGACTCAACAAAAAAAACAAAAAAATTAAAAAGCCACAAAATTTTAAACCATTGGATTCACACCCAACGACTACGGGCAGAAACTGACGAGTATCGAGTTTCTGCCCAAAATAAAAATTTAAAAATTAATAAAAATTTCAAAAAAAAAAATTTAAAATTATTTTTATATCTATAAATATGTTCTTCTCATTCTCTAATATATATCATATTTTTATCGACATTCTCCTTCTCTCTCATATCGTCTCTCTTTCTCTCTCCATTCGGGACTCAGGTCTAGAATATGACACGGACGTCAAATTCATATATCAAACATCCCAAATCACCAATCAAATAGAATTTTATGCTTTATGAGTATTATTTTTTAAATTTTGTTTACTTTTTTATTTTTATTTTTTTTAATAATTTAATATAAAATTATATTTATATTTAAAAATATAATTTAGAATATAATTAATAAAATAATAAAAATTAAAAATAATAAATAATAATTTAAATGACAATAATAAAATTAACATTAACATAAACATTGATAATTTTAATATAGATTACAATAACCCTACGAAAAATTCCGAGGCAGCCAAAAGTTTATTTTCTATCGTGACTTCGACCTAAACATCTGAAAAATAAAAAATTAAAAGAAAATTAATAATTTAAACTAGCTTTAATATTATACAAAATAAAGAAGTTAGGGGTGTCGATTTAGAATCAACGCAATACAAATATAAAAAAAAATGTTAATCTATAAAAATACATGTGGGATTAGACGCATTAAAATGTATGCCAAATAATTTACCAAAAAAATATGATACATTAGATCATAGAAAAACTCAACTCAACGGTGAAATCTTTTATATTGAATTCAATTCATCTTCTATGTTAATCCCATACATATATCATAACGAGTTAGATGGAGAAGACATAGTCAAATTGATGACCATGATAGATCTTCCAATTAGATTTTCAAAAGATCAAAGGATAATCAATATCATGCGGACTTATTTCTAGCATGCATATCATAGGATTTTTAGGTTCACATCAAGGAAAGAGATATTAAAATATTATGAGTTAAAAAAAATTAATAAATTTAGAAAATATAGTGACGTGATATCCATGATATTTAATATCTGGACTAATCACGATAGTACATCTAATGCATATATCACCACCGACTATGTAGTATCTAAATGGCCACTAAATTAAAATAAAATTAAGATTTTCAAAAAAATTTCATCCTTATTATGACCCAACCATTCATAAGTATATGATGAAAAGTTTAAATAATATAATATTCAAAATAAAATATATAATATCACATTCACTAACACATCTAATAAAGAAATAGTCATTAATAAATTTTTAAGATCATTAGAGATGTGCCATTAGGAGTGATTATCCACGTTAGATATATATGTCATATCATTAACCTCATAATACAAGCGAAGATGAATGTAAAGATATCAAACAAGTTGAGGCAGACTAGCACGGACCATTTTTTTAGGCTCGGCACGACCCACCACTCGAAGTCAACCCAATTTCGAGCTAGGTCATGCCTAGATTTGGGGATACGAGTGCTCTCCAAAGTCAAGCAAGCACTCCCTCTAACCCACTCGGCTGGTCGTGTCGCCTACCACATTATAGCATCGAATCGAACATGATCATGAATCCCAATGTGCTCCATGTCATGCCCACGTTGCCAGGCACCTAGGTCATGCCCTGGCACGACACGCGAGTCTAATTCCCTTGACACGGTACGGTATGAGTCGTGCCAAGAGTCCACTCAACATGGGCGCGAGCATAGTCCTAATCGTGCCGTGCTGGGCATGACCAAACCATACTGGACCCAAGCCACCTAGCCCATTTGATACCTCTTGATAAAGGTTGTTTTCCCCACTTAAGAAAATATACGTAACTCACTAAAATTTTTTCATACATCTCACAAATAACATGAGTTTGATAGTCTCTATTTGTCTGTAAGTCTAAAGAAAAATTCTATACAAATATGGGACATCATTGAAATTATACATATCTTATGTTAGAATCATATATTAAATACGAACAAATAATATGCAACTATATTAATAGTAAGGGTGATAAATTTATTATTAATGATACTAACTATGTTATAAGAATTTTATTTATGAAATTCCTAAAGATTTTTTATGACATGATGAATATATATTCGCTAGTTTATATCCTAACCTCTTGCATTATACTCATATGCATATGCAATATTAATAGAATGGTTATGAAATTTAAAAATGACACAATATCTAGTAACATAACTGTTGAGATAGAAACTAAATATTTAAAATATTGGTTCATCATTTCATCTCTTTATTGTTTGGTTGCATGCATTAATCTTTGAGTTAAGGTAGAAGTGATAGAAAATATTTTGACATACATATCCTTGTGTATGAACTATGAACACCAACCTGAAAAATTCATTCACGAGAAGTTGACTGCACTATTTAGATATTATGATATTATGTATAGTCATAGTAATAGTCAGGCTCTGAGCATAGACATAAATATTATATTCAGAGACGACTTCTCCATTCGATTAATGAGGAAAAAATAATAGGATAGACTATCAAATAAGAATAAGCTATCTTAGTACTTAGATACTAATCACTGCTAAATCCTATCACATACCGATAATATAAGTTTTGATATTTTATAATGGTGGAAATCATATGTGGCCACCTATTCTATGGCATGGAATCTACTGACTCATCCGGTGTAAAACATAGCATCAAAATTTACTTTTTCTATAATAGTGAATATAATTTTAGATATGAGATCACAATTATGATCAGATATTATTAAGATATTAGCATGCATGAAAGATTATAAAATTTTAAGCTTGGATATCTAGGATCAAACTGTAACTATAGAAAAGTGCATAATAGTTGATGACAGATAATCATTCATTAGACTTTGATGTACCACTAGTGTTACCATCAAATGTTTATGGAATTGATTATTGATGTATTGTCTATTGATTTTTATCTTTTGATCTTGTATTGTTATTTTGTTCTTATATCAATTCAAAATGCTTATGTAATTGACCTTTGATATATTGATTGTTATATTTTGAGCTTACTTTGTTATTTTGTACTTATATTATGTAACGAAAATGAAATGATTGAAATTTATAATATTTATGTTATATTATTTTTACGAGTTTTAAGTTGTGACTTATGATTATAATTTTGTTTTTTTATTGTATTTATTTATTTATTTATTTAATTTTATATAAATAATTAGAATATTTAGAATTAGAGATGACTCGATTTTGAATAAGCCAAAACAACACGTCCCAACACTACCCAACACGAAATCTCTAAGGCATAAAATGACTCTTGCACCATGCCCTGCCTGGCACAACATGACATGGTGACACTAGTGAGCCACCAAAAAATAAGTCGTGCTAGCCCGACACGGCATATTTAACACCTCTAGAATCATTTAATATTTGACAAAAAGTATACTTTTCTCCAAAACTAACATATAGACGGTGGAAAAAAGTGGATACAAAATTGATGAACAATCACCACTTCGATACAAGTTTCATATGAGTAGACAAGAAAGAGGATTGGAAAAAGAACTAAACCTATTGAAAATATAAAATTAGAGACTGTCGATATGGAAATTTATTTAAAGTTGTAGCCAAAGTTTATACATAATTATTTAGTAGTAGAATTAGAAAAATGAGACATAAGTAAGGATATATGAGAAGAAAAGAAAAAAAATTTAAAACAAAGGAACAAAATACATTGTGAAATATGTATCCTAACAAGAATAAATAATTACTTGGGGCGTCTAACAAAATTTTGAAGAACATGTTATGAAAATTTTAAAATAAGAGATAAAATAAGTGGAGTGAAGTAATAGAAAGTATAGAAATATTTGGAAAACTCGATGAATTCATTACAAGTGAATGAAAAAAGATTGTAAATGACCAAGATAAAGAAATAAAAAATAATATTAAAGGTGTCAAATGGGCCAGGTAGGTAGAGCCCGGCCCGAGGCATGGCACAACATGGTCTAGACTAGAATCATGCCTAGACTAATGCCGAGCTAGCTCTTGGCATGACTCATACCATGTGGTACTAAGATAGCCTGAGCCTCGTGCCAGGCCAGGCATGGCGTGGCACATTACCATGGCCGAAACATGACATGAGGCATAACCCAAACACAGCAAGAGGGAGGGCCTAAAATAACAATAACTAGCCTAGCATGGCATGATGCAAAATCATGCTGGCACATGGCATGATTTGTGTTGTGATAGGTCGGTACCAAATATGCCCCATGTTAAGTCAAACACGACCCAAGTGACAGCCCATTGGCATGGTCCACAGATAAGGTAACCCATGAGCAAGAACAAATCATAAGTCATGGGTCACAAGTTCAAGACCAAGTATTTTTAAAAATATAGGCCCCATCAATTGTCGATGTTGTGCTTGTGTGTTGTTCATTACATTTTCACATAATAGGTATCGCATAAAAAAAAACATATAAAATATATATATATATTGGTAAACATCAAATTTCATTCTAAAAGCTACAGGCAAAAATCTAAGAGCTATCAAATTTCTACCCATTTATATTTTAAAAAATAATATTTTATATATATATATATATATATATATATATATATATTTCTTGATTTTTTTAAAAACTCATTCTCTCATTTCCTCTTATATGTTGTGTTCTCTATTTTACTATTTGTTCTTGTCACTTAGCTAATAAATTTTTTTAAAAAAAGGCTAAAAACTATGACTATGGACTGTTGCTCAAATAAACTTACACAATTGTGGTAGATTGTTATTTTTTATTTATTAATTTGTGACTATGTAGCATGTTAATTGTTATAAGTAAAAATTTTTTAAATTTTTAAATTTTTAAAAATTAAAAATATAAATAAAATAAAATAAATAATCATTTTAATGATGATAATTTTGACATAGTTATTATTTAATGATGACTCGACCAAAAGATTTGAGATCAAAATGACACTCTTCAATGATCTCAACACATACTTAAAAATCTTAAAATTAAGAAAACTTGAATAGAATGAATTCATTTTAACATAATATAAATAAAAATTCAAAAAATATCAAAAAAAATCAGCATAGTATATGTTTAATAAGAAAATATATACAAATAAAAGTATAAGTGGCAATGATCATCTTAAAATACATATAAATCAAAACACCAAAAAAATATGAAGTATTAAATCTCATGCAAATCGAATTGAGCAGGGAGACTTTTAAAATTGGATCAGCTTTAATTTTATTGATCTTTTTCATTTATCAAAACGATGTTAGAAGAAAAGAAATAACTAAATTGATTAGAATCACGAGTCTTCCCTAACATCTAACATATAGACAAGTTGTGATGATGCATTATTCATGTCTCAACTCACTATATAAATTTAAGAAGAAATATAATTAAAAAATTTTTAGGATTTTTTTTAAACCTCCATCTTCATCATAATCCTTCCATATATGAGTATATGACAAATATTTTTAACGAATATGATGTTAAAAATAAAATTTTTAGTATTATAATCAATAATATTTTGAATAATAGAGTCATCATTGGTATGTTTGTCATAATCATTAAATACAAGTCATTGGGTAAAATTTTTTATGTTATATATATGTGTCACGTAATTAATCTTATAAGCAAAAATAAAAATTATTTTTTCTAAGTCACAAAAAATAAAAAATTTACTAATATATTTTAGTATGTCTGACGGACAACAAGAGTTTAGCAGTCTATATTTATCAATAATTCTAAAAAAATATCCAAACAAATTTGAGACATCATTAAAATTATACCAACTTGATATTATAATTATGTGTTGCCTACTAATAAGTATATTCGTTTAATAAATTTATTATTGACTATTTAAATTGTAAGAATAATAAATTTATTATTGACATTTCAGATTTTGATATAAGAATTTTTTTTATAAAATTCCTAAAAAATTTTTATGATACAATAAATATATATTCGTTTATATACATTTTCACCAATTATATTATACTTAAATGCATATGTAATATTAATAATATATTTAGCAGATATATAAAACATCATGCATTTAGGACAAATATTTTAAATATGAACTTGAAAATTTTATTCATAAAAAATTAACTAATATATTTATATATTAAAATATTAGGTATGATAGTTGTAATAAGACTTTGAGTATAAACATGGACATCATATTTGAAGACGGTGATTTTTTTTATTCAGTTATTTAGAGAGAAACGATGAGGTAGTTCATCAAATAAAAATAAATTATCTCGATACTTAGATATCAATTTTTACTTCATACTATGACATATTAATAATAAAAATTTAGGATGAAATATAATTTATTGACTCATCTAATGTCTAACATAGTATATGAGCTTATTTTTACTGTGACTACCAGTATTATTTTACATAGAAAATCTAAATTATGACCAAATATCATAAAGATACTTGTATCCTTGAAAAACTAAAAAGATTTAAAATTAAGTATTCAAGATAAATAAAAAAATTATTTATGAATGATGACTCATGGAACATCGATGACATTGATATCACCACTATGCACTAGTACTACCTTCAGAATTATACATGATGATAATAATCTACATCTACACTATCATTTTACAGACACAAATTGTTCACTTATGCAATGATGTCTGATGATACATATTTTATTTATTTCTGTTTTATTTTACATTATGTATCATATTTTAGATTATATTTATATTATTAATTTGATTTTATTATTTTAATTCATTTTAATTTCTAAAGTAATATGAATTATAATTATATTATTTTGATATATAAATACAATATTTCAAATAAATAAAAATTAAAATTTCAAAAAAATATAATTGGGCATTCTGGCTTCCCATAACTAGCATGACCCAATATGACACAAAATCGACTTGACATGACCCAGAATTAACTAGTCATGACCCAGCATGAAAGTACCTAGTTGCAAGCCAAATAGGCTTGACTAGAGGTGTTAATCAGGTCGGGCCAGCCCAGCACGAGGCACAACATGGTTCAGTCGTGCCTGTGCTGGCCCAGCACGGGAATATGTCGTGCCCGGGTAAGGCACGACCCGTGTCGTGCCATGCCGAGGCCAACCGGGCCTCTTGCCGTGCCTGACACGACATGGTTCGATGGCCCGTGGCACAACAAGTAGGCACAATCTGGGTCACCGTTCACACCCAACCCCGGCGCCCCGCACTCGCAGACATGGCTTCCCGCACTCTCACGAGTAGGTTCACTGTGACTCGAGCCAAGCCAAGCTTCCCCTTCCCACAACAAAGACCATGGGATGGGTCCAATCAGACTAGACCCCCCCCCAACGAGCAAAAAAAAATTTAAATTGTTGCCGTTGGTTCTCACTTCCAACGACTAGGTGGCAGAATTCAACGGCCCTCATGAATCCATCTCCTAAAAAATTAAAAAAAATCAAAAAAAAAACATAAAAAAATGACTTTTTTTAAAAAATAATTATTTTTTTTAATCTATAAAATCCTCTCCTCTCTATAACATTTATGTTTTTCAAAAACATTTATTCTCTCAAATCTTACATTTTCTCTCTCTCAAAACTTTTGTTCCTCTCTCTCAGGACTCAGGAAGACGGGATTTCATCATTTGACTTCGCTTTTCGGGAATCTCAACTTAGGCTTTAAATTTTGAGTTAGACTGTGGTGCACCGTGCACGTGAACGACCTGACTGATTTACCGAGTAATTTATTTTAAGTTTTTTTTTTTACTTTCTCTCTATCTCTCTCTCTAGTCTCTCTCTTTCTAGTCCTAAAATAGTTAAATCTAAAATCTATCTAGTCTCTAAATAAGTATCTTGTTTAACTAAAATCCTAAAATATGACAAATACTAATGAAACATATTTAAATTTAGAAAATAAAAATCTTACACAGAGGCCTGAGACTGCTGAAACTTTGGTTTCTCCAGTCATCTCAACATAAACTTCTAAAAATCAAAAAACTAGGACTTCTGTAATTTGGACTCATTCTAATATAATAAAACAAAAAAATATTTAGTATGAGGAAGAAGAAATGACACAGTGCAAATATTATATAAGAATTTTAACATGTAAGTGTTCGTTAGGGACTGGGCACCTTAATAAACATGCCGAATTATATATCAAAAAACATGGTCTATTAGATCCTAAGCAAACCCAACTTGACACTGCATTTTTTGAGATTAAATCGAGTTCAATCTCAAAGTTTACTCCCTTCATATACTTCAGCGAGTTGGATAAGGACGGCATGGCTAGACATATCACATTGATGGATCTTCCGATCAGATTTTCGAAAAACCCAAGGGTAGTACGAATAATGTATACATATTTTTAGCATGTTTATCGTAGGATTCCTAGATCCACATCTAGGAATGACATACTAAAATTGTATAAGTTAGAAAACCAAAAAATAATTAATAAATTTATTGCATATAGCAGAGTGGTATCCGTAACGTCCGATATCTGGATAAGTCACGATAAAGAATGTTATGCAATGCTCACCAGCCACTATATAGATTCTAACTAGACTATGAATAAAAAAATTTTATGATTCTCTGACATTCTTCATCCTCATGATGGTCTGACTATTTTTAAGTGTATGATGATAATCTTTTAAGAATATAAGATTCAAAATAAAATTTTTAGTTTCACATTCAATAACGTATCTAATAATGGAATAGCGATGAACATGTTTGTTAGGAATATTAGAGACGTACCATTAGGAAAGATTTTTCATGTCAAATGCATGTGTCACGTGATTAACCTGATTGTTCAAGCGGGTTTGAAGGTGTGTTCTCCCGCGTTGGATAATATACGTAATACACTAAAATATATTCGCACTCCTCGCAAACAATAAGAGTTTGGTAGTCTCTATTTGTCAGCAAATCTTAAGAATAAGAAATTTCAATCAGATATGAGACAACGTTGGAATTACACGTACATGATGTTGGAATCATGTGTTGGATACGAACACGTGATATCCGACTACGTCAATAGTAAGAGTGACGAACTTATTATTGACAATACTGACTGGGCTCCAGAAATTTTATTTATAAAATTCCTGAATATTTTTTATGACACGACGAATATGTGTTCGTCGGTTTATATGCCCACGACTTACATTACACTCAAGTACATATGCAACATTAGTAGCATGTTCAGAAAGTATCAAACTGACCCAACACTTAGCCATATGATTGCAAAGATGAAAACCAAGTACTTGAAGTACAGGTCCACCGTTCCATCTCTTTATTACCTCGCTGCATGCATGGACCCTAGGATTAAGGTGGAAGGGGTAGAAAATACTCTGATTTACATTTCCTCGTACATGAACCTGGAAGAGCCACCTGAAGGGTTTATTCACGAGAATTTGACTGACTCGTTCACATACTATGATACTAGGTATGGTGGTGATGGTGGTGAGACTGTGATTACGGACATGGATACCTTGTTCGGAGATGATTTTTTTATTCAGCTAGCGAGGAAGAAACGTCGGTGTGGACCATCACATAAGAGTGAGCTTTCTCGGTACTTAGATACCGATTACTGCTCAATCCTATCACATTCTGATACTAAGAATGTTGATATATTACAGTGATAAAAATCATATGAGTCCACATTTCCCGTGCTATCTAGGATGGTACAGAATCTACTGACTCCTCCGATGTCGAGCGTGGAATTCAAGTCTGCTTTTTTCGTTGCAGTGAACATGATTTCGAGGCTTTAGTCTGTTTGAAGGATTGGGAGGATTCGAGGTTTAGCATCCATGATCGTGCTGGAGTTAGGACTGGGACATGGACTGCAACCGCATCCATTACGAAAACGGAGGAGTTGATTGCCGATGATGATAATCCATATGATACTGATCTTGATGTTGCGGCTGATAATGCTCATGATATACCGATTGACGATTGATGATCCACAGTTTTTTGATTTTGATGTTTTATTTTTTATTGATTGTATGCTTTATTTATACGTTACGTTGAAACTTTAACTTGTTTGATTCAGACTTTCGGTATCAATTGGATAATTAGTCATTTTTCATTTGGTTTGCTTTTGTTTTTTTTACTTTTTAATTATTTTTAACAAAAATTTTGATTTATTTATCTTTTTTATTTTATTTTTTCATTTAAAAATTTATAACTCTATAATTTAATTCTAATAAATTATAAACTAATTTTATTTTAAATTATAAAAAAAGTTTAAACTTTATAATTTAATAAAATTTAAACAATTTTCATTATATAAATTTATTATAATATACATTATCTATAATTCTATATATAATTTGATATATTTTATAATTAAACTAAAATATAAAACTATAAAATTAAAAAAAAAATCTAACCTGACCCGTAAGACCAGGTTAGGCCCGACCGGGCCTGGCTTTTATAAACTGTGTCGTGTCTGGCCCATCACGAAAGCACGGCCGTGCTCTAAAAAAAACGGGTCGGGCCGGCCCGGCACGACCCTTTTGACACCTCTAGGCATGACCCAAAATTGACCAAACATGACCCAATGGGCCAAAAAAATCAAATCATGCCAGTACAGCACGATCACACAAACCATTTAACATATATAACTTTGTGCTAGGGTCTTTTGAAGATTTACTCTACTTCATTAAAAAATGATAAGATTCATTATGCAGTATAATCTCGATGATGAAGGAATGGGCAACGAGTAATAAGAGCAATTTAGAGATATCTTTCACATTCATGCTCAAATTTAAGTATTCTAGAGTAATATTTTTAATATGTGAGTTTGTTCAACACTTTGTAAAAACAACTTTTTTAGGTTATTTAGCATGAATTTTATGATATATTTGTATTGATTTATGTTTTAAATAAATAAATTTCACTAAATTATGATTTTAATAGATTTTAATGAATATAGAGGTGTCAAACGGGACGTGTCGGGCCGGCCCGGCCCATTTTTTTCAGGCCCGACCGTGCTTTCGTGCCGGGCCTGGCCCGTCACGGTTTTGTGGGGTTCAGCCCGCACGGGCCCGCAGCACGATCTGTCGGGTTCGACCTAGCCGAGCAGAACCCTAAATTAAAAAAAATTAGGATTTGACGAGCGGCGTCATGCTGAACCCCTAATTTTAAAAAATTAGGATTTCGGCACAACTGAAACCCTAATTTAAAAAAAATTAGGGTTTTGGTGCCACGTAACCCTAATTTTAAAAAAATTAGGGCTTTGGTGCCCGGTAACCCTAATTTTTAAAAAAATTGATTTCGGCACGGTACTGTGCCACCGGGCCACTGTACCGTGCCGGGCCAGGCACGCACAAGGCCGGTTGGCCTTGGCATGGCACGACAAGTTCATGCCATGGTCGGGCACGACACGAGCTCGGGCACAAGAAATTTCCATGCCGAGCCAGCCTAGGCACAGCTGAATCATGACGTCCCTCGTAGAGGTGTCAAACGGGCCAGCCTAGCACGGCACGGCCCATTTTTCACGAGCACGGTCGTGCTACCGTGCCGTGCCCGGCACGGCACGGTGAGTTATAGGCAAGCACGGCACGGCCCGTAGGCATGGCAAGGCCGTGCCGTGCCCGGCCCGCTCGGGCACGCCTTACCAATACAGGCCAGGCCAGGCGGCACGGCAAGGCAGGCGGGGCGGGAGCCCCAACGCGAGACCGGGTCAACCGGGGTCCGGGTCCCGGGAGGCCAGCACGAGCACGGGCTGAAAATGCCAAAATGGCAGATTAGAAAAATTTTTTTTTATTGTAAATTTTTTTATTAAGTTACTGTATAGACTTTAGAGTATTAGTAATAATTAAAAAATATAATTTTTTGTAAAAATTATAACATTTAAAATTAAATAAAACAAATAAAAATTAGAAAAAAAAAAATTTTTTTTCAATTAAGTTTAGCTTTTTTTATTATTATAATTTATTAATTATATATTAAAATTTAAAGTTATTAAATTTTAAAATAAAATTTAAATCGTAAAATAATAAATAAATACATTAAGTTAGTAAAAATTATAATTAAAAAAAAATTAAACTACACAAATGAAAAATTACCATTCATGCTTTTGAAACCAATAGTCCGAACAAAATAAGTATAAGTTTCAACACAACGTATGGTACAAAGTACAAACAAAGCGTATAAATAAAATAAATAAATAAATATCGAAAAAAAAGAGCAGATGAGCATCAATCGTCAAGCGGCATATCATGAGAATCATCAGCCGCAACATCAAGATCAGTATCATATGGATCATCATCATCGGCAATCAGCTCCTCCGCCATCGTAGTGGATGTGGATGCGACTGCAGTGTCTGTCACAGTCCCAGCTTCAGCACGATCACTGATGCTAAATCTCAATTCCTCCCAATCCTTCAAACATGTCAAGGCCTCAATCATATCTGGACGTAATCTCGATCTCCTATCCGAAATCACGTTCACTGCAACAGAAAAAGCAGACTCCGATGCTACGCTCGACACCGGGGGAGTCAGTAGATCCCGTGTCATCCTAGATGGCACGGGATAGGCAGACTCATATGATTTCCACCACTGTAATAAATCAAGATTCTTATTATCAGAAGGTGATAGGATTGAGCAGTAATCGGTATCTAAGTACCGAGACAGCTCGCTCCTATGTGAAGGTCCACCCCTACGTTTCCCCCTCGCTAGGTTAATGGAATAATCGGCATCTCCGAACAAGGTATCAGTGTCCGTACTCACAGTCTCACCACCACCACCACCATACCTAGTATCGTAGTATGTGAACAGGTCTGTCAACTTCTCGTAAATGAACCCTTCAGGTGGCTCTTCCAGGTTCATGCATGAGGAAATGAAAGTCAGGGTGTTTTCAACCCCTTCCACCTTAGCCCTATGGTCCATGCATGCTGAGAGGCAATAAAGAGATGGAATGGTGGACCAGTACTTCATGTACTTGGTCTCCATCTCTGCAACATATGGCTAAGCGTCGGGTCCGCTCGATACTTCCTAAACATACTACTAATGTTGCATATGCAACGAAGTGCAATGCAAGTGGTGGGCGTATACACCGACAAACACATGTTCGTCGTGTCATAAAATATCTTCAGGAATTTCATAAATAAAATTCCTGAAGCCCAGTCAGTGTCGTCAATAATAAGTTCGCCACTCTTACTATTGACGTAGTCGGATATCACGTGTTCGTATCCAACACATGATTCCAACATCAGGTACGTGTAATTCCAACGATGTCTCACATCTGATTGGAATTTCTTCTTCTTAAGATTTGCAGACAAACAGAGATTACCAAACTCTTGTAGTCTACGAGGAGTGCGAATATACTTGAGTGCATTGCGTATATTTTCCAACGCGGGGGAACAGACCTTCATACCCGCTTGAACTATCAGGTTAATAACATGACACATGCATCTGACATGAAAGATCTCTCCTAATGGTGCGTCTCTAATATTCCTAACAAACATATTGATCGCTACTCCATTATTCGCAGCATTATCGAAAGTGACACTAAAAATTTTATTTTGAATTTTATATTCCTTAAATATTTTCATCATACACTCAAAAATGGCCGGGCCATCATGAGGATGAAGAATCTCGGTGAATCCTAATATTTTTTTATTGATTGTCCAGTTAGAATCTACATAATGACTCGTGAGACATGCATAAGAAGAATCACCGTGACATGTCCATATATCGGATATCACGGACACCACTCCACTAAATGCCAAAAATTCCTTAATTATTTTTTATTTTTCTAACTTATATATCTTTAGTATGTCACTCCTAGATGTGGACCTAGGAATCCTACGATAGGATGGCTGAAAATAAGTCTGCATGATGCGCACTACCCTCGGATCTTCCGAAAATCTAATCGGAAGACCCATCAATGTGATGAGCATGGTCATGCCGTCCCTACCCAACTTGCTGGAGTATACGAAGGGAGTAAACTTTGAGACTGAATTCGATCCAGTCTCAAAAAATGTAGTGTCAAGTTGGGTTTGCCTAGGATCTAAGGGTCCATGTTTTTTGGAGCATATTTCAGCATGTCTCTTGAGGTGCCCAGTCTCACATGTACTCTTGCATGTTAAAAATCTCATACAATATTTGCACTGTGCCATTTCAAGTTCCTCACCCCTAACATCTACTTGTATTATGATTTTAAAATGTGTCCAAACTACAGAAGTCCTCCTAGTTTTTTGTTTTTTAGAACTTTGGGCTGAGACGACAGGAGATACCAAAGTTTCAGGAGCCACAGACGTCTGTGTAACACTAACATTTTCATTTTCCAAATTTAAATACGTGTCAGGTGTATTTGTCATTTTTTATTTTTTGTAAGTTTTTCTAGAGAGAGAAGCTTTAGAGAGAGAAAGTACAAAAAAACGTAAAATATATTACCCGGTAAAAGCAATGAGGTCAGTCACGTGCAAGGTGGACCTCAGGAAGCTCTGATGTTCAAAACTCAAGTTGAGTTTCACGAAAATCCAAGCCGAAATCAAAATCACTAGGCCCGAGAGAGAGATGCACGGTTTATGTAAGAGAGAGAAAGTATTGAGAGGTTTTATGTTTTTGAAAAACATAAATGTTATAGGGAGGGGGGTAGAATTTATAGGCTAATGAATGTTTTTTTAATAAAAAAAGATATTTTTTTTATTAATTTTTTGAATTTTTTTACGATTTTTAAGGGGCATAATCACGAGGACCGTTGGATTCTGCCCCCTAGCCGTTGGAGGTGAATCCAAGGGCTGAAAATCGGTGGAGTCTGAATTTTTTTTTTTGCCGTTGGATTTTGCTCGGATCGGTTCTATGGGCGTCGGGACTCGGGTTTCGGCAGAAAAGACCGCGGGTCGGGTCTGTTTGGACCCGACCCACGGTCTTTTTACCGGGGGGGGGGGGGGGGGGGCCAGGGGACGGCCGGATGGGTCACAAGGCGTGAGTCGTGACTCACGCCACGGCGCCAGTGCCACGCGTGCCTGCGTGAACCGGCACGGGATGGACCCGTGCCGGCGTGCCGTGCCAAGGCACGGCACGCGAATATCTTAACCCGGGCACGGTTTAAGAACGTGCCGGGCCGGGCCGGCCCGGCACGTTTGACACCTTTAGTCCCTCGTGCAGGGCGGGCCGACCCGAACAAGTTGACACCTCTAAATGAATATTAATAAAATCAAAAATATGGTAAGTGATTAATGAAATTAGCAAAGTGATAACTTAGTGCTAAAAAATAATAAAACATTATAATATTGTGTGTCATAACTTAGTTATGCTTTTCATATCCTACTAAAAAGTCACTGCAGTCTTTCTTGATCACAACTTTACAAAAAATAATGATAAAAACTTTATATGTCACAACTCTACCACTAAATTTTCACAATTTTTTCACTGTACAATATTAAATTCATAGTCATGATATATTTTTAAAGTCGCAACCATATTATATCTAAAATATGTTAACAACTATGACTTTATTTTTAGATCATGCCAATCAAATACCTCACTAATATAAAAAAATCATAATATTTTCCAGCATTGTGACTTAAGTCATATAGAGTTAAAAATCATATAACATCAAATAATTTTTTGTCGAAATAATCTTTTTTGTCAGGACTTTCTAATCTAAAGAATATTTATCTAAGTTGTGAATTCTTATCACTACAAATTTGCATTACAAAAAATAAAAACCTCAATCACAATTATTTTTGTTGCCGCAAACTTGTATTCTAAAAACTATTGTCTTAGTCATGACATTCTTGGCACAATGACATCATGCTCCAATAAGGAAAAACTCCGATCGCAATCATTTCTATCATTGTGACTTTATATTCTAAAGAGTATTCAATTTTATCACGACATTCAAGCCAATGCAACTTTGTGCTCCAAGAAGAGTTACTTCTTTAGTGGCATTCAATTTTTGTTGCAACTTTTATACTCTAAAAAAAAGTCAAAATAATAATAAAATTGTGACTCAACCCAACAAATGCAAGTATGAATTAATTGGGATAAAATTTTGAGACTTGGAACCTCACTAAGACTATCATTAAGACCTCCTAATTCCACAAGATATCACTCCAAATAATTTGCGTGGATACTCAAACTCTATATGACTTAAGTCATATAGAGTTAAAAATCATATAACATCAAACAATTTTTAGTCGAAATAATCTTTTTTATCAGGACTTTCTGTTCTAAAGAATATTTATCTAAGTTGTGACATTCTTATCACTATAAATTTGTATTACAAAAAATAAAAACCCCAATCACAATTATTTTTGTTGCTGCAAACTTGTATTCTAAAAAATTATTGTCTTAGTCATGACATTCTTGCCACAATGATATTATGCTCCAATAAGGAAAAACTCCGATCACAATCATTTCTATCATTGTGACTTTATATTCTAAAGAGTATTCAATTTTATCACGACATTCAAGCCAATGCAACTTTGTGCTCCAAGAAGAGTTACTTCTTTAGTGGCATTCAATTTTTGTTGCAACTTTTATACTCTAAAAAAAAGTCAAAATAATAATAAAATTGTGACTTCAACCCAACAAATGCAAGTATGAATTAATTGGGATAAAATTTTGAGACTTGGAACCTCACTAAGACTATCATTAAGACCTCCTAATTCCACAAGATATCACTCCAAATAATTTGCGTGGATACTCAAACTCTATATGACTTAAGTCATATAGAGTTAAAAATCATATAACATCAAATAATTTTTAGTCGAAATAATCTTTTTTGTCAGGACTTTCTGTTCTAAAGAATATTTATCTAAGTTGTGACATTCTTATCACTATAAATTTGCATTACAAAAAATAAAAACCTCAATCACAATTATTTTTGTTGCCGCAAACTTGTATTCTAAAAAATTTTTGTCTTAGTCATGACATTCTTGCCACAATGACATCATGCTCCAATAAGGAAAAACTCCGATCACAATCATTTCTATCATTGTGACTTTATATTCTAAAGAGTATTCAATTTTATCACGACATTCAAGCCAATACAACTTTGTGCTCCAAGAGGAGTTACTTCTTTAGTGGTATTCAATTTGTGTTGCAACTTTTATACTCTAAAAAAAGTCAAATTAATAATAAAATTGACTTCAACCCAACAAATGCAAGTATGAATTAATCGAGATAAAGTTATGAGACTTGGAACCTCACTAAGACTATCATTAAGACCCCCTAATTCCACAAGATATCACTCCGAATATTTTGCGTGAATACTTCCCCAATATAAGGCTAAATTAAAGTCAGATTGATTTATTGCATTCATATTATAATAAAATAATTGTATAATATTTATATTTATTATAATATTATGATTCTAATAATGATATGTGTAAATATTATTTAACTCTAAATTTTAAGATTTTTATTATATTGTAGGTTTATGTGTATTTTTCTTGATAAACAATGACATGCAAATCATAAAACATGGTTGTGAGGTATAATAAAAAAATTATAGTTCCTCTAATCTCAACAAGTGATAAACCTGTATAAAAACTCGAGATTAATATAAGTTTAATTGTTATAATTATAATATTTATGAAACTGAAATTACAAGTATATTTATGATCAATCTATTATGCAAGTATATTTATGATCAATCTATTATGCATGTATATTTATAATATGCATATTTTAAAAGAATTAATTTTCAAATAATTTAAAAGTTACGTAGAATATGTAACATAAAATTTTAGTTATAATGTAGGAGTCGTGTGTCAATAATAACGAACAAAGAGAATGGGACTATGAAATATATGTAAATAGAAGTATTTTATATGATAGTAAAAACCTCGCGAGTAATTTTCTCTTGTACAACTTCAATAAGTAAAATTCATGTGAAGTCATATATAAATTAACATAAATATAATACTTACGAAGCCAAAAATACAATCATATTTATTACCATATCAATTTAT
Organism: Sapria himalayana; assembly: GCA_029783825.1. Classification (NCBI taxonomy): domain Eukaryota; kingdom Viridiplantae; phylum Streptophyta; class Magnoliopsida; order Malpighiales; family Rafflesiaceae; genus Sapria; species Sapria himalayana. The sequence goes on from JAREIK010002708.1 coordinate 4,337,318, forward strand.
TACTTTATGATAATAAAGTTTTGAGAATAAAAATACATATTCAAAATAATCATCAATAATAATTAATATGCTAACTAAAAAAATTATACGTATGAATAATTCATAAATTGAACAAATATGATTTTGATAATTAAATATCAATGATACAACTATGAGAGAATAATCATTGATAATAACAATCAAAGAATGATAACCACCTTGAATGCTAAAAGAGTACTAGAATATTTTTATATTAATTTATCTTTTATCTGACAATTAAGCATAATAATACCTAAATATTAAATAAATCTCATTATATACAAAAAAAAAGAGTCAATCCTAAAATTATAATATTTTTTCAAAACTCAAATCTATTTACTCAACTCAAAAAATAATTAACTTACTGTTATTTTGTCAAACTGCCTACATAATTCATATGAGATTAATATCTAGGTTTACGTCTATCTTTATTATTTGTACAACTCATATACTTGTTAAATTTCATTAGACAAAAATAATCACTTAATAAGCTTTTGAAATCATGATATAAACAATAAATATTGGCATTATAACAAAGTCATAACACACAACACAAAGACCTGTGTGAGCCAACAAAAAAATAGGTCATGTCAGCCCAACACAATCTATTTGACACTTCTATATTATTATGAGTTATTAATTTTCATTCAAATTTTCAATAGCATATATTTTCTTTTCACAGTTATCTTAATATTATTTCAATCACAATATCATGAGATCCATATATCAAGGTCATCATTAAATTCACCAACTTCACAAGAAATCAAATAAAATAATCATACATTAAGATGTGAGCTCATAGAGATCGATGATAATATCAATAGAATAAATCCTTGTATTACTAGCAATCTACCAATTCAAATTTGGAAGAATAAACAACCTAATTTTTGAATATATACAAAACACTCACATTTGCATCAACCCCTATAAGTTATAATACTAAGACTGACTATTTTAGTAGAGCAAATCAAAGTAGATTTTTTGATTATTTTATTTGAAAAAAAAAATCAAAATAATGTACCACTCAACATTTTATTATTCAAATACCTACATTCTCTCATTTTTCTTTATATTATTTCTCTTTAATCACTTTAGTTGATAGTGTTAAGATACATATTACTTTTATAAATGTAATACATAATCAAGGATAATAATAATAATAATAATACAAATAATTCATATTAAATGAGATCAATGAAATTTTATTTAACCAAATATGAGAGCTCAAACCATAACTTTTTTGGATGTATAATAAGATGTGCATATTCACCAATAAGATTAATCATAATGGAAAACACAATCAATGTGAGGTCAAAATTCTAACAAAAGGTTTCTCACTCATAATGTATACTATAATATTTGTTAGGTAATGATCAGTATGACCTAGATCAAGTTATTTTTACCTTTTACAAGATTACAAAGATAATTGATTCTCAATTAGATATAAAAAATATATTCATTTACAATGATCATAGAAAATTATATTTGCAAAGTAATTTCCTAATTTCGTAGCTTCAAAAAAGGCTTGGTGTATTTATCAATTGTTAAAAAATTATATGGGTTAAAATAATCTCTTATAACTTGATATAACAAATACATTTTAATTATGATTTGTTTTGGATTACATATGTATATTTATGGTTCGTGTTATAGATGACTTGAATGATAGGTAAATTCTACTACCATATATATTAATGATATTATTATAAATGATAATAAATTAGATATCTTTCTACTATATTTCATTTTGAATATGTTCAAATGAAGAACGCTGAATGATTTAAATATCTTTTCAATATTGAAATAACTTATTCTAATAGAATGATTACTTGGTCCCAATAAAACTATGCTTGAGATATCCTTTCTAAATTCTAATTATTGGATTGTGCACAAGTTGATTCTTCTATCAATTTTAGTACAAACTTCATGCATGACACGTTTTTAGTAACTTTACAAAATTCTAAATTCTAATTACTAATGAACAGAGAAAATCAGCATGCAATGTCATATCTAGGAAGAAATGTGATAGGACTTCATTACTGTTATTTATGTGCATATCATGTTGCATATATATTCATCACGGTAATTAGGAGAACACAATGTGCAAAATGGATACAAAAAATCATATTTCATAACTGACATTGAAGCATGGACGGAAAACTAATTTTAAATCCATGATTTTATTTCATCTACTAGATTGTGAAGCATTTGATACATACCTCAGGTCAATGCGTTGATATATGTGCCAAAAGATTTCAATGATAAATAAGCAAGCATTTTCAAGGAACTCATCTCTCAGTGGCACGGTAGAGTAAGTCCCATCCTCAACTCGTTTACCAAGAAAAGGATCATTTATTATCATCTGTAACCATAAGAACCAAATCTTTATTTAAAGAGAGTAAGCTCGGATTCATCATAAAAATTGTGCATTTTCGGTGTCACAAGCTACCTCTTCACACTCTTTCATCTTCTTTTGTGCCCCATCAAAATCATAGTTCACAAAAACACATCCTAAAAACTCTGTCATGGGATCATCATATGTTCGTTGCTCTTGGAAAATGACCTTGATAAAGTCTTTTAGCTGAGCCCCTCTTCTTCTGTTAATGATGAATGCAGTTGCCAAATAACGTAATAGGTGAGGAGAATTGGCCTGAATGCAATTTAGATACCTGAATAAAAAAGATCAGACACCAAATTAAAGACAAAATGCAATCAGAATAATCCCACATATAAATTACTCAAAACTCAGACAAATAAAAAAAAATGAGAGAAAATATCACTAGCCCACAAAAATCTGTTACATGCTTTTATATAGCTATAGGAATGCTCAAGAGATGTTTTGGGATGCTCTAAATCATAGTTTTTGCATTTCATACATCTGCCATTAATTTCAAATATCAAAACAAAATAACTTCAGTTTAAAATAAATAATTATTAACAATGTATTGAAGTTTTTAAGGCAGCAATATTGTCACCACAACAGGCCAGCCACCAATTGTAGCGCTTGCATTACAACAAGCCGGCCACCAATTTAGATACCTTAACATTCAGTTTTAAGTTGGTATATATGTGTGACAAATACTTAGCTTGGAAGGAGAAAAAAACTTTTAATCATCTGAGATCTTTCGTGAAAATATCAACAATTTGCTCTCAAGTAGATACAAAAATAATAAGTATCAAATCATATTGAATCTTCTATCACATGAAGTGGCAATTAATTTCATTAATTTTTTTACCTGAAAAAACCAAAATTGGCAATACTATGCTAAGATATATAACTGTCAAAATAAAACATCAATGATTTTTAAATTGATAAGCATGCCTTTTCCAATAAGTGATTGACCTAATTGAACTCACAAATAATTAAAGTTATTACTTTGTACTCTAACTCTACACCATATGTAAAAATAATAATTAAAACCCAACAAGAATCTGAATAATAAATAATTAATGTCAATTCTTTACTCTAACTATGTACTGTACTAAAAATAATAATGTATCACTTATTTTTCCAAAATACAAAATTATTTTTAAAAATAATAGAATCATGTGTCAAATATTATTTCTATAATCATTGAAGTCTAACTAAATTCTAAATATGAATCTGCTCAACTATGTCCCTAATTTTTAAATAAAATTACATATTTTATAGTTCTCTTCGCATATCTAAAAATTCTAAGAACAAAGTGCATATAAATCTATTTGACATAGTCTAAGAATCGACTAACTAAATTAATAACATATATAAAATTATTTTGATCAATATTAGCTAATTCAATTTTTCTATAATTCTCGTATATCTAATAAAATCAACTAAGAAACCAATACATATGAACAAATATATATTCAAATTGAAATGTGAGTTAATTAGTATGGATCACAACATACCAATACCTGATAAAATATCTAAAATATACTTTCTCTAAAAAAGAAAATATATCTAAAACGCTACAAACAATTTAACTAAAACTCGATTTATAAAAATAATTTTAATTGAGATATACTCAATTAAATATCTCTTATAATTAGAATATCATTTACAAAATCACTAATATCATATATGCATCTCATAACTTATGTTAATACAAATAAAAATAATTTAATATGCATCTCATAAAACCAAAAATGATAAGAGCATAGAAGAGTATATTAAACCATGCATTATAATATTATTTCATGTCATAAAGGGCTTTCAAAATCTACACACAATGTATATATTATCAGGAAAAATAAAACCTAAGGATTATAAACACTTCCTCATTGGCATCATCATAAAGAAATATAATCTAGAGGTGTCAACTAGACCGTACCAGACTAATACAAATCTAGTTATAGTGACACAACATGGTCCAATGGACCAACTGGGTTATCGATCATACCGAGCCATGCCTAGTTGGGATGAGTCAAGCTAATGAACACATGATCGGGCCTTGCATTACTGAGTATTGAGTGGTAACCGTTGGACCAAGGGCAAGACTATTCTTGTGCATGTCATTTCACAATAACGCAAGAATGCAACCTGGGACCCTTGATCTTCTTAGAGATATCAAATGAGTTATGTCATACTACACAGCTCATTTATTTGTGGCCCAATTGTGCAACCATGTCGGGCATGGCACAACTGTCAGACACATGGCCTAGCACATCCCATTTGACTCGCAACAATGATGGAGTGGGCCAGGCCATACCAAGCCAGATCAATGCAGTCGATTCATGCCAGACTCAAAACCGGACCATGTCAATTTTGGTCCTTTTGGATTTTAGGTTTTCTTTGAAAAAAAAAATTAAAATTCAAATAAAATATAAAATATTTTTATATTTAAATTTTTTATTAAAATATTTATTAAAAATATTACACTTCAAAAAATTAAAATAAAATAAGTAATTAAAACTTTTGACATTCTCAATCTAATCGCATTCGCCTCAAATAAAAAATTCATTTCATATTATTAAATCAAAAGATGACACATACACTTATACATATTTATAATATTCCATAATGTGAAGTATAACTCATAATATAATAAATAAAATAGTCAATAGTATAAAAATCATAATAACATAAATGAACGGTTGAAATATAAAAATAATAACAAAATAATATCAAAAAAAACAAAAATCACATAATTACATAAGTCATCAATTGGTGCCTATGGTATGATATTGAGAATATAGATACAAATCATCATTATCATATATGCATATGAAGGTATAGTTATTAGTATCTCAATATCTTTGATCTATATCTCATGAATCATAATTCATCATCTCTTGTATATTATCCTAAATGTCAAACTTCGAATATTTCTAATCCTTCATGCATACAAGTATCTCTGTGATATACAATTATAGTTTCGATCTTCTATCTGAAATAATATTCATTATCATAGAAAAAATAAACTTTGATATTATGAAAGACACCAAATGAGTCAATATTTTATTTGTCATCTTAGATAGCATGTGATAGAAATATTCGTATAATTTTCACCAAAACAAAATATTTAAATTCTTATCATCATCATGTAAGATTGAATGTGTGGGACTGGATGCTTTAATATAATATAAAAAATAAAAAACTAGAAGAATATTTATAATTTAGAGTCACTTTAACATAATACAAAATAAAATATTAGGTATATCGATAAAAAATCAGCATAATATAAATATTATAAATATGTGTGTGTGTGTGTGGGGGGGGGGGGGTGAACACCTAAAAAGGCATGCCAATCGATACGCTAAAAAATATAATATATTAAATCCTAGACAAATTTAACTGAGCATGAAAAGTATAATTTTTGAAGCTGAATCTAGTTCAACTTCTTTGACCTCATTTATATATCATAATAAACGAGTCTTCTGATTAGATTTTCAAAAAATCTTAAGATTGTCAGAATCATACAAATCTACTTTTAACTTGCTTATTATAGAATTCATAGGTCCGTATATAAGAACACCAATATTAAATATTATAAGTTAAAAAAATAATTAATAATTAACGAATTTAAGCAATATAGTAACATGATATCTATGATATCGGATATCTAGACTAATCATGACAATACATCTTTTACAAGCCTCACAACTTACTATATAGATACTAAATAAAAACTTAATAAAAAAATTTTATATTTTTCAAATATTCACCATCCTCATAACTAGGTATGATAGTAATTATAGTCAGGCTCCGAGTAAAGAAGTAGACAACATATTTGGAAACAAAGACTTCTTCATTCAGTTAACAAGAAAAAAAATTAGAAATAAGTTATCTCGATACTTAGATACCAATTACTATTCGATTATATCACATAACGATAATAAAAACCTTAATATTTTATAATAATTAAAATCATGAATTAACTTATCTCGTATTGTCAAAGATAGCATAGGATCTACTGACTCTTTCAATATCAAGCATAGCATCATAGTCTAATTTTTCTATTGCAGTCAATATCATCTCGAATAAAAGATCAAGATTGTGATTATATATTATTGAGATACTTGAATGCATGAAGAATGAAAAGATTCAAAATTAAGCATCCAGAATCATACTAGAACAAGAAAGCATGAGTTACTAATAAATGATGACTAATAAAACTTTGAAGATGTTAAGCTCACTACTAATGATAATGATTATTTGCATACTAACATCAATTGATATTAGGATGAGACTTGACGATTGTTTTGTTATTTTATTTTATTTTTAGATGATTGATTTTTTTATTATTTTTCATTATTGAATTTTTTGTTAATTATTTTATTTTATTATAATTTATGTGAAATTGTCATTACTCATAATGAATAAATTAAAATTTGTAAATTAAAAATTTAAAATCAAAAACCAATCGACCTAGCTACAGGCATGACCCAACATGACCCAACATGGTCCGGCCCAATTCTGCACAAAATCATGTCGGCCATGTATAAAGCAAGTCATATCATGTCAGGCAAGATAGAGCATAATGGCCCAACTAGGCCACCAAAAAATAAGACATGCCAACATGACACAACACATGTTACACCTCTATAATTGTGTGAATTACAATAAATATAAATTATAAAATGAAATAATTTACATTAAAAGTCTAAAATCTTATTTAGGTTAGAGTCTCTTCCATAACCTTGTCTAATATCATGAAAACATATTATAGATTTTGTTTTTTTAAAATGTGTATACGTATATAATCAGGGTAATTAATTTAATTTAATTTGAAATAATTTATTTTTAAAATTAGATTAATTGATTTATATTGAATTAATTACATTATATATATATATATATATACACACACACACACACACACATATAAATATATATATATATATAATATTTAATTACATTATAAAAAGAAATATATATAACTAAATAAAAAAGTAAAAGTAGATGTCACATCAATTTTATAAAGTTGATGTGACATATATTGTTTTTATTTCTTTTATTTGAATTTTTATTATTTTTATAAAACATTGTGACGAAATCGTGCTCTCCAATGAAGCATCATCTTTTTCATCAAGAATTAAAATAGAGAATATACGAGAGATGATTTTGTCATGGACAAATGCATTGTTTAAGATATGTTGTTCTTATTTAAATGATGTTAATCCTATACTAAACAAATAATCTCATCCTGTATACGTTATCACGAAGAAGAATTTTAAATCCCAAGTCCCCAAGAGTATCATCATCATTATCTTCAAATCACTTTTTTTAATATTATCAATGTCAGCCATGGGAAATTTACTTATTTATACAATATTATTCTTAAATAAATTCTCACACAGATTTGAAATATGAAATCTTTATTGACTTGATCCAAGTCTTTTATAATTTATATTTTTGTTTGCATCTTTCACTAATTTTTTAATCTAAATACTTTTTAATTAGAATCATGTATAACCTCCTTATTGCATCACCAAACTATGTAAGATGTATCAATAAAAGTTTCTCTTCTCTAGGTATTCTGCCTAGATATTCATAATCCCATCATTTTTAATTTTAATCTGGGTATTCCTACCCATTCAACTTAAAGTAAATTTTTTTTGTCACTATAATCATCTTATCAGTATCTTGTCTTATTGTGGCATAATATTCAAAATCATAAAGTATGACTTGTTCAATAATTACCTTTAATATTTTTTTTCCATGAAATTGATATCTTTTATCACTTAAGATTCCAAGTATTTTTTTATTTTATCCAACTAGCCTTAATACTTGGTTTATATTTTTTTTAAATTTTGATATTCTTGTGAATCATAGATGTTAACGACCAAAATATCACAAATTGGAGTCATGACATTCAATTTCATATGACATTAAAATCTTTACTAATTAATGTATTTTGTTAACAATCTAATTTTTATTAATTTTTAATTTTTAATTATTTTGATTGCCACCCTTACAATCCAAGCAACCTTGACTACCTACTCATCTAGCTCATGGGAAACTTTCCCAACATATCTTCCATCTATTAGATGAACTTGTAATAGCATTATTGTTGGCATGACCTCTTAGGGATAACTAGTAGTTTAGTATTTAATATATACATATATATATATATGTTATTAAATTCATTGAGGTACTACCACAATTCCAAGTATTATATGCAAATAATAAAAAATTATCATCATCTCACCGATATACTTGAAATTATGATTTTTCTTAAATATCATATCCTCTAGCATATGTGAGGATATCAAAACTATCATTAATTGACACAATCCTAAAATTTCATTGAGAAAGAACAATAGACATCTCTATCAATGTAGCTTCACAATGATACAAGTCATACAAGTAATAAAAATAAAAATGTTAATTCAAATATCAATCGTATAGAAATTATATAGATAACTCGATCAACTAATAATAAAATACCCAATGCTTGAGTTGAATAAATATATTTAGTTTTTGAAAAAATACTCAAAACTCTAGGTTTCATCTCACATTCTTATATATGATGATGTTTTTCTAGTATTTAGTCGATATCGTATTTAATTGTTGAACGAATGATATATTGATGAGAAAATATTCATATGTCCTCTCGATATACAAAATAGTTATCATCATTGAATTGTCACTATCAATGATGATCCTCTCATAATTATCTCCTATTAAATATTTTTGATAGCTCATTTATCTATGGATGATATGAAAGTCCCCCATAAGCCTAATCTCACGCTTGGGTAAATAAGATCCTAATAGTTTATTATAAAAATTCTTTTTTTTATCACTTATGATACACATTAGTGTGCAAAATTATATAAAATTATTACTGCATAAAAAAACTCAAAGTTATCTTTGTATCATTCTTTTGTGCAGCTATTACTTCAAACCATTTAGACACATAATCCACTATTAATAATATGTACTCTTTATCACGGAATACAAAAAAATAATTTCATAAAATTTATTCCTCATACATCAAAAATTTTTAATTCAAAGATACTATTGAGTGTATCTCATTTCACCTAAATATGTTATCTAATATTTGGAATTTATTACATCATCACATTATATTCTGATAATCACTAAAATAATAATGGCCAAAAAGATCTAGATTTTAATATCTTTTGGATAATCTTTTAACTTCAAAAATGTCCTTAATAACATGATGAGTAGCAATGCAAAAGAAAAATTTTGATTCTCTTATGATACAAATTTCCTTATGATTTAATATGCACATCTTCTAAATATCAAAAGATCATCTCATAGGTAATTTCTCATGTCATATAGAATTTTTTATTTTTTGTGTGATGTGAGAGCAAGTGATATGACATAACATGCTAGATAATTAATGAAATCAATATATTAGAGCAAGTGAGTCTTTAACATCAAAATATGTTCATCCATGAAGTTCTTCGAAATTTCAACTCCTTTATCAATCCCATCAAATTAGTCTCTCCATCATATAGAATTCTAAATCCATCATATAGATAATTAATGCTAGATAGTTATCACATGGTGACTCCCCTTATCTCTTTGAGGGGTCAAATGGGACAAGCAGAGCCGGGCCGGCCAGACACGTTTTTTTTTTTGAGCACGGGCATGCTTTCGTGCCGGACCAAGCTCAGCACGGTTACTGTACCGTGCCGTGCCTGGCCCGGCACGGTTAAAAAAAGCCGGGCCCACTCCAGCCTGGCCTGGCAGTACGAGCCAGACAATGCCGTACGGGCCAGGCAAAAAAAATATTTTTAATAATTATTTTGTTTTAATTTTTATTTTAATTATATAAATTATTAAATTATATATAAAATTATAGATAATATATAATATTATATACTTATAATATGAGAATTGTTAAAATTTATTAAAATTACAAAGTTAAAATTTTTTTTATAATGTAATATAAAATAAGTTTGTAATTTATTAGAATTATATAATAGAACTATAAATTTTTAAATAACAAATTAAAACAAAAAAATAAATAAATCAATAAATTATGTTAAAAAAAATTAAAAAGTAAAAAAAACATAAGCAAACCAAATAAAAAATACCCAATCTGTCATTAGATACCGAATGTCTGAATCAAACAAATTAAAGTTTCAACGTAACGTATAAATAAAGCGTACAATCAATAAAAAATAAAACATCGAATCAAAAAACAGTAGATTATCATCAATCATCAATCGGCATATCATGAACATTATCAGCCGCAACATCAAGATAAGTATCATATGGATCATCATCATCAGCAATCAACTCCTACGCTATCGCAGTGGATGTGGCTGCAATCCCTGTCCCAGTCCCAGCTTCAACAGGATCATGGATGCTAAACCTCGAATCCTCTCAATCCTTCAAACAAGCCAACGCCTCAATAATATCTAGACGTAATCTCTATCTCCTATCCGAAATCACGTTCACCGCAACAAAAAAAACAGACTCTGATGCTACGCTCGACACCGGAGGAGTCAGTAGAACTCGTGTCATCCTAGATAGCACGGGAAATATGGACTCATATAATTTCCACCACTGTAACATATCAAGATTCTTAGTTTCAGAATATGATAGGATTGAGCATTAATTGGTATCTAAGTACCGAGAAAACTCGCTCCTATGTGATGGTCCACCCCTACATTTCCTCCTCACTAGCTGAATGGAAAAGTCGTTATCTCCGAACAAAATATCAATGTCCGTAATCACAGTCTCACTACCACCACCACCATACCTAGTATCGTAGTATGTGAACAGGTCAGTCAACTTCTCATGAATAAACCCTTCAGGTGGCTCTTCCAGGTTCATGTACGAGGAAATGTAAGTCAGAGTATTTTCTATCCCTTTCACCTTAACCTTAGGGTCCATGCATGCAGCAAGACAATAAAGAGATGAAATAGTGGACCAGTACTTTAAGTACTTGGTTTTCATCTCTGCAACTATATGGCCAAGTGTCGGGTCAGCTCGATACTTCCTAAACATGCTACTAATTTTGCATATGCACCGGAATGCAATGCAAGTCGTGAGCATATAAACCGATGAACACATGTTCGTCGTGTCATAAAAAATCTTCAGAAATTTCATAAATAAAATTCTTGAAGCTCAGTTAATGTCGTCAATAATAAATTCGTCACTCTTACTATTGACGTAGTCGGATATCACGTGTTCATATCTAACACATGATTCCAACATCAGGTATGTGTAATTCCAACGATGTCTTACATCTGATTAAAATTTCTTCTTCTTAAGATTCGCAGACAAACAGAAACTACCAAACTCTTGTTGTCTGCGAGGAGTACAAATATATTTTAGTATATTACGTATCTTATCCAACGCGGAAGAACACACATTCATACTCGCTTGAACAATCAGTTTAATCACGTGACACATGCATCTGACATGAAAAATCTCTCCTAATGGTGCGTCTCTAATATTCCTAACAAACATATTAATCACTACTCCATTATTAGATGCGTTATCAAATATGACACTAAAAATTTTATTTTGAATTTTATATTCCCTAAAGATTTTTATCATACACTCAAAAATGGCCAGACCATCATGAGAATAAAGAATCTCAGAGAATCCTAAAATTTTTTTATTCATAGTTCAATTAGAATCTATATAGTGGCTGGTGAGACATGCATAAAATGATTCATCGTGACTTGTCCAGATATCGGACGTCACGGACACCACTGCACTATATACCATAAATTCATTAATTATTTTTTGTATTTCTAACGTATATATTTTTAGTATGTCATTCCTAGATGTGGACCTAGGAATCCTACGATAAGCAGGCTGAAAATGTCTGCATGATGCGCATTACCATTGGATCTTCCGAAAATCTAATCAGAAGACCCATCAATGTGATATGTCTGATCGTGCCATCCTTACCCAACTCGCTGAAGTATATGAAGGGAATAAACTTTGAGACCGAACTCGATCTAGTCGCAAAAAATACAGTGCTAAGTTGGGTTTGCCTAGGATCTAAAGAACTATATTTTTTAGTGTATAATTCGACATGCCTTTTAAGGTGCTCAGTCCCAAATGAACTCTTACATGTTAAAGTCTCATACAATATTTGCATTGTGTCATTTATTCTTCCTCACCCCTAATATTTTTTTATTTTATTATATTAAAATAAGTCCAAACTACAGAAGTCCTAATTTTTTGTTTTTTAGAAGTTTGGGTTGAGATGACTGGAGAAATCAAAATTTCAGCAGCCTCATACCTCTGTGTAATATTTTTATTTTCTAAATTTAAATATGTTTCATTAATATTTGTAATTTTTTTAGGATTTTTATTAATCAGAATAATTATTTAGAGACTAGATGACTGATTTTAAAATTTTCTATTTTTGGTCTAAAGAAAGAAACAAGAGAGAGAGAAAGTAAAAAAAACTTAAAATAAATTATACGGTAAAAGTAGTGAGGTCGGTCACGTGCACGATGCACCACAGTCAAGCTCAACCCAAATCCAAGCCGAATGCCGAAATCCCGAGTCCCGAGAGAGAGGAACAAGATTTTTGAAAGAGAAAATGAGAAATTTGAGAAAAAAAATATTTATGAAAAGCATAAACATTATAGAGAGGGGGGTGAAAATTATAGAATAAAAAAAATATTTTTTTTAAAAGTCATTTTTATTTATTTTTTTTTTTTAGGGGGCAGAATCATGAGGGTTGTTGGATTCTGCCCCCTAGCCGTTGGAGGCGAGATCCAACAGCTGAAATTTAAATTTTTTTTTTGCTCGCTGGGGGTGGTGGGGGGGGATTGGGTCGGCTCGGGGGTCTTTTTTTGTGGGAGGGGTGAAGCAAGGGGGACACGGGACGAACCCGTGCCGGTGTGCCGTGCCACGGACACCGAACCGTGTCGGGTAAGGCACGGCACGGCACGGCTAGTGCCTTACCCAAGCACGGCTCGTGCCTTACCTGGGCACGACATGGGCCTGGGCACGGGATTTTCTCATGTCGGGCCGGCCCAGGCACGGCCAAACCACGTCGTGCCTCATGCAGGCCCGGCCCTGTTGACACCTCTATTTTCTCTTATTTCGTCATCAAATTTTTAGAGTAATAAAATCCATCATATTAGTCTCAAACCTATTTCTTTCTTCATCATTAAATATCACACCACTATATGGTCCATATAAATCACTAACTTTGCCCTCATAATATATAGTCAAAATTTATCATAAAAGATTACCACCACAAACATCTTTTTAGTGGTTGTGTAGTTTATCTAAACTTCATTCAAGGCTAGTGTATTAAATGAGATGAAGGTGATGATTTAACATAGAATGATGTTGTAAGAGCTAGTGGAGCTGAGGAGCTTAAGGTTTATACAAGAGCTAAACCAAGCAAAACACCAACACTGACACCAACACCAAAATCAAAGTCAAGACCATCTAGCTCCTAACATACTCCTACTCTTACTTTGATTGATGACGATGAAGAAATGATTTATTTATCAAGAGAGGAAAATGAAGAAAAAAATGAGTAAAAGATTGATGGTGAAAATGATATAGATGATGATTTTCTTGATTTAGATTTAGATGTAGATAAATGTGTGTTTATTTTGTTTTTGAATATTAAATTTTTGTGATAATGGGAGTCACTAATGATGTTTGTTATTTTATTTTAAAATTTTGAATATTTGGATGATGAGAACATTATTAATATTTGATTTTTATGTTTTTTACTTTATTATATTGTATTATGAGTGAAAATTAAAGAGAATATTTAGTAAGATGCATAATTTTTATTTGTATTAGATTGGATGTGCCTCAAATAAAAAAGCTCACACTTCAAGTGTGCCTTGCACCTTAAGGCCTCAAAAGACTTTTACACATCGGTACATCTTGCTCCTTAAATAACTATGGATTAAGTATTAGATAATTATGACTTAACAAAGATTAAATTGCTAGAGCAAGTGAAATTGAAAAGATTGTATTTGATACTAGAGTTTGAGCAAGCTCAAGCAAATTATCATTGTCAAAGGAAAATGACACAACTTCAAACTTTAGACCAATGTCTTCTCTTTTATTAATAAATAAAGATGAAATGAATTATTAAAAAATTAGAAGGATGAGAAAGCCTACAACGTTGATGATGATTATTATGTGGATTTAGAGAATAAATGAAAATCGATTATAATGAAAAATTAGTTATTTTAATATATTTTATTTGGATAATTTAGGAATTTGGAAAAGAGATATGTATTTGCATGTTAATATATTGCATTAATAATTTTTATTAATTTTTCAAAACTTTAGAGATGAGATTTATTAGATTTATTGACATATTTTATTAATTTTTAAGCTTAGATATATTATTTGTGTTTTTATTAAATTCATTGATATTTTTAATAATATTGTATAATAAATAATTATTATATTTGATTATATTTTTTATCAAAAATATATATATAATGGAGTATGTCTTACATAAAAAAATCACACCTTATGGGCACCTTGCACCTAAAAGCGACAGATAGCTTTTGTGACTTGGTACACTATTAACCTTTTACAACTATACCAAAGACTAATAAAATTTTAGTATATGATAACATTATCTTTTTTTGGTGGAAACATAGTTATTTAAGGCACAAGGCGCACTGGGGTACAAAAGCCTTTTGGGACCTTAAGGCGCAAAAAGCACTTGAGGTGCGAGATTTTTTATTTGAGGCGCACCCAGCCTAATACACATAAAAATTATATATTTTACTAAATATAATCTTTAATTTTCATCTAATAATAAACTAAAGAACATCAAAGATAAAAATCAAATATTAATAACACTCCCATCATTCAAACATTCAAAGTTTCAAAATAAAATAACAAACATTCAAAATTCTAAAATAAAATAAATACTCATGTATCTACATCTAAATCTAAATCAAGAAAGTCTTCATCAATATCATCTCCATCATCAATCTTACACTCTCCCTCTTCTTCATCTTTATCTCCCGATGAATAGATCATCTCTTCATCTTCATCAATCAAAGCAAGAGTAGGAGTATGTTTAGAGCTAAATGGTATAGACTTTGATTTTGGTGTTGGTGTTTGTGTTTTGCTTGGTTTAGCTCTTGTATAAATCCTAAGCTCTTCAGCTCCACTAGCTCTTGCAACATCACCCCATGTTAAATCATCACCTTCAAACATCAAATCATCTTCTGCAACACCTTTATCTTCCATTCTTCCCATCACAAAACGACGTCGTTTTGATTCCTGGAAGACTAAAACGACATCGTTTTGGAGGTGGCGTTTTTTTTATTTTAAATCAGAACCTCAAAACGACATCGTTTTGAGGATTTTGTTTTTTAAAAAAAATCAAAACCAACCCAAAATAACGTCGTTTTGGGTTGTTTTGATTTTTAAAAAAAATATAACCCAATCCAAAACGATGTCGTTTTGGGTTGGATCAGCCGAATACATCGTCTTCCCCAACGTGCTCCTCCTGCGTTTCGCCTGGTACCGCCTCTCACCGCTTCTCCCACCGTTGCTTTACCCTTCTTCTCCGACAAAATTTCCCCATTTCCGACGGCGAATCTGGCAAAAAAAAGGAGAGGAGAAGAAGAGGAAGAATGAGAAGAAGGGCGTACCTGGCTCGACACCGGCCGACGCCGAAACTGGAAGTCGACGCCGGCCGACGCCGAAACTGGAAGTCGACGCCGGCCGACGCCGAAACTGGAAGTCGACGCCGGCCGACGCCGAAACTGGAAGTCGACGCCGGCCGCCGCCGAAACTGGAAGTCGACGCCGGCCGCCGCCGAAACTGGAAGTCGACGCCGGCCGCCGCCGAAACTGGAAGTCGACGCCGGCCGCCGCCGAAACTGGAAGTCGACGCCGGCCGCCGCCGAAACTGGAAGTCGACGCCGGCCGCCGCCGAAACTGGAAGTCGACGCCGGCCGCCGCCGAAACTGGAAGTCGACGCCGGCCGCCGCCGAAACTGGAAGTCGACGCCGGCCGCCGCCGAAACTGGAAGTCGACGCCGGCCGCCGCCGAAACTGGAAGTCGACGCCGGCCGCCGCCGAAACTGGAAGTCGACGCCGGCCGCCGCCGAAACTGGAAGTCGACGCCGGCCGCCGCCGAAACTGGAAGTCGACGCCGGCCGCCGCCGAAACTGGAAGTCGACGCCGCCGCCGCCGAAACTGGAAGTCGACGCCGGCCGCCGCCGAAACTGGAAGTCGACGCCGGCCGCCGCCGAAACTGGAAGTCGACGCCGGCCGCCGCCGAAACTGGAAGTCGACGCCGGCCGCCGCCGAAACTGGAAGTCGACGCCGGCCGCCGCCGAAACTGGAAGTCGACGCCGGCCGCCGCCGAAAACTGGAAGTCGACGCCGGCCGCCGCCGAAACTGGAAGTCGACGCCGGCCGCCGCCGAAACTGGAAGTCGACGCCGGCCGCCGCCGAAACTGGAAGTCGACGCCGGCCGCCGCCGAAACTGGAAGTCGACGCCGGCCGCCGCCGAAACTGGAAGTCGACGCCTGCCGCCGCCGAAACTGGAAGTCGACGCCTGCCGCCGCCGAAACTGGAAGTCGACGCCTGCCGCCGCCGAAACTGGAAGTCGACGCCTGCCGCCGCCGAAACTGGAAGTCGACGCCTGCCGCCGCCGAAACTGGAAGTCGACGCCTGCCGCCGCCGAAACTGGAAGTCGACGCCTGCCGCCGCCGAAACTGGAAGTCGACGCCTGCCGCCGCCGAAACTGGAAGTCGACGCCTGCCGCCGCCGAAACTGGAAGTCGACGCCTGCCGCCGCCGAAACTGGAAGTCGACGCCTGCCGCCGCCGAAACTGGAAGTCGACGCCTGCCGCCGCCGAAACTGGTAGTCGACGCCTGCCGCCGCCGAAACTGGTAGTCGACGCCTGCCGCCGCCGAAACTGGTAGTCGACGCCTGCCGCCGCCGAAACTGGTAGTCGACGCCTGCCGCCGCCGAAACTGGTAGTCGACGCCTGCCGCCGCCGAAACTGGAAGTCGACGCCTGCCGCCGCCGAAACTGGAAGTCGACGCCTGCCGCCGCCGAAACTGGAAGTCGACGCCTGCCGCCGCCGAAACTGGAAGTCGACGCCTGCCGCCGCCGAAACTGGAAGTCGACGCCTGCCGCCGCCGAAACTGGAAGTCGACGCCTGCCGCCGCCGAAACTGGAAGTCGACGCCTGCCGCCGCCGAAACTGGAAGTCGACGCCTGCCGCCGCCGAAACTGGAAGTCGACGCCTGCCGCCGCCGAAACTGGAAGTCGACGCCTGCCGCCGCCGAAACTGGAAGTCGACGCCTGCCGCCGCCGAAACTGGAAGTCGACGCCTGCCGCCGCCGAAACTGGAAGTCGACGCCTGCCGCCGCCGAAACTGGAAGTCGACGCCTGCCGCCGCCGAAACTGGAAGTCGACGCCTGCCGCCGCCGAAACTGGAAGTCGACGCCTGCCGCCGCCGAAACTGGAAGTCGACGCCTGCCGCCGCCGAAACTGGAAGTCGACGCCTGCCGCCGCCGAAACTGGAAGTCGACGCCTGCCGCCGCCGAAACTGGAAGTCGACGCCTGCCGCCGCCGAAACTGGAAGTCGAAGCCTGCTGCGCCTCACCCGCCTGCGCCTCGCCTGAAGCGAGGCATTTTTCCCGAGAATAGTGGCGCATGAGCTTTAGGCGCGCCTCAGGCGCGCCTTTCATAACTATGGGTGGAATCATTTTTAATAAGCATAAAAAAAATTAAGAAGCTAGAAAATATTTTTTCCTTACTCATTAATCATTCCACTTGGGCTTTTAATTGAGAGTCACTTGTCCGTTATATATGAACTTGTTGATTCATATTATAAAAATACTCATATAAAATTATCATATGTACAAATAAGTACAGATTAAGTTTACTCTAGAGAAAGCAAAGTTATCCAAGATAAAAATTTTCTTTGAGTTCAAACGATACAATAGCTCAGGAGTCTACTCTAGTTCATGCTTATAATGAGTTGAAAACTAAAAGACTTGACTACTCAAAACTTATAGTTTATACTAAAAAGAGACATACACAACCTACTTTGATCAAAGATGAGTCGACCAAAAAAACCATATAATCTTGTAGTCAGCTCATCTAGTCTTTAAAATCTGATTGCTCTCCAAAATGAACAGAGAAATGATACTCGACTCATAATCTCACAGGTATTATCATACATACATTTTTTTTCTTTTATTACTTCTCTTGACTGTATTAGAATAATTATATCTTTTTTTGATATATTATCTCATACATGATAATATCATATTATATTAGAAAAAATAAATACTTTCACTCTAATAAAAATTAGGAACTATAATCATGACCTATGAGAATGTTTATTATTGACCATAGATAAGTATTTATTATAAATATATATCTATGTGAGAATGTAGATCACCTTAAGATGAAATGTATCGAATGATTCACTCAGATATTTTATATGAACTACTAAGATATTTATTTTCTAATGGCCAAGATGATCTCAATAGAAATTCTTATTTCACTGACAACAACTCATAGTTGGAGAATACATCAACTAGATGTGAAAATTATTTTTTCTAAATAATATTTAGGAGGTGTGCATGGAATATTCACCTAAGTTTTGAGTAATGCAATTAGACGTAATTTATAAATTAAGAAAAATATTATATGATCTAAAATAATTATCAAAAGCATGGTTCACAAGATTTTCATAATTTGTCACATCATTTGATTTACAAAGATTCTCTTTATTTTTCCAAATGAACATTAATGGGAGGATTTTATTTATTTTATATGCGGATTATATTCTAATTACAAGAAATTATGTGTTGAGGATAACTCAATTTAATAATACATTCAATCACAATTTAATATAAAGGTTCTTGTGAGACTCATATTTTCTTAATATTGTAAAATAAAGTAAAAAAATCATCATAGAAAAAAATTCTTATAAAATAAATAAATATAATTAGAACAACTCATGGCTTAAGAGCTCCATCAACATAATAATAAAAAAGAAAAAAGAAAATAAAGTAAAAATATACAATAGCCTCATCATGCTAGTGCGTAAAGTTCACAACACCAAACTTAAAGATAAACAAGATAAGCTAAGAAATTATCTAGATATTCATGAAGATGTTTGTCAAATGTTTTGTTGTTTAAATATATGTTATAGCAATAATCTTTTCATAGATTTTCTCTCTATGAAAGATGTAGTCCACTTTTATATATTTTGTCTCATAAAATATTAAATTTAAGGATATATATCTCGATGTTTAATTATCACAATAAAAAATAGTAAGAGATAAAAGTAAATATTCAATTTCTTCAAGTAGATGATATATCTAGAATATCTTATAAATAATTATCATTATCTTTATAAACTCTATTTATATACTAAATCTCTAAATTATTATATACCTCTTTTTTTTATAATACAAGATGATCTTCTAGAAAAATATAATCTCAATCAAAATATCAAGATTCAAGCATATATCTCTTCAATGACAAGATCCCCAATGAAAACTATGAATAAAAGAACTTGAATTAAGAGATCCCCAATTCATTATATCGCATAATCAGAATATCATGCAACAGATAATCAATAAATATTTTTCTAGTCTCATAAAAAAAATAGTATCTACACTCAAAAATAATAATGATATGATAAAATAATAATGATTAGAATTAAATATTCATCATTGATTATAATAATATTTTTAAAATAAAAAAAATATAATAAATAAAGTATGATTAGCAGTAATATAATTACCAATAATATCATTAAAAAAATATTACCAATAATATGATAATGTAGTAATATTAATCATTGGCTGCTATGTCAATTATCTAGAAACTTATACTAAACGTACATATGAAAAAATCAGTGATATTTGTAATAATCACTTGCTACTGCTAACAAAGAAATTATATATATTCATCTTTTGCAAGAATAAGTATCATGATAAATAAATATTGTAAGAATATCTAAATGACTCTGACAGTCAGCATATCTCTCTCAATATTATGTAAAATTTAATATTTATCCTAAAAATAATTTACAACAATTATCTCTAATATAATATTTCTTCCTACAATATATGCATTATAAGAATCTCTTGTGTAACATCTCTATATCAAATTTCCCAAATATGCCAATAATCAACAAAGACAAATTTGTAAATCCAAAAATTAAATTTTTTTCAATTAAATTAGTAAACCCAAATTTTTGGTGATTTTCCAAAACTACCTAAAATTAGAATTTCAAAACCAATTAAATTTGTCACCTTTGTCACCCGAGGAATTATGGTTATGGATGATCTAGCAATTTGGCCCAACCCAATTAAATCTCCCAAAAATCCTAATTTAAAGTTTTTACTCAAAATTGAAATACTATGGCCAGATTCACAATACTATCACTTGATTCACAATACTATCACTTGACCTCCAGCTACACTCATGCCCTTCTATAATCTTATTCTAGTGATGATGCTTCAATGGCATCAACTTTCTGCTGCACACAGTGGCGTGCGAAAATTAAGATTGGCACAGATAGCACCCCCTCCTTTTAGGGCTCATACTTCACACACATACCTAGGGTTAAGTTTTTTCTTCTAAACTTGATGGACATTATTTACAATTCAACTTGAGGAAAAATATTAAGCATTGAGTATGATGCATTTTGCAAATTGATTTCTAATAAATTTTATATGTAAAAGCTTAAATAAAAGAGTGCTCATAATATAAAGATTTTCATTTTTTTGACTCATTAACATAATGAGCTATAATTTGCATATTAACATGTAAATATTTTATGAAGTTTTGATATGCACAGCAACACTGTGTACGCACACCCAAAGCATTGAGTGAAAAATGAGTAAAATTAAGAGAATAAACTTTCTAACATGTGAAATTATATAGAGAAAAGTAAATTCTTCGAAATCCTTACATTTCATCCCAAAAAAATATATATATTATGTTAGCTCTTATCTATAAGTGGCAATAAGTGAAAGTATTACCCATGTAGCTCATAGTAACAAAAGGCCAAATTTTATTTTGCAACAAAAACAGGTTCACAATTACAAGTTATACACATTGGTGAAAAAAGAGCAAACACATACACACATATGACAACATCATCAAATTGAAACATTTTCCATCATCAATTTTTTAAAATTTATCATCATTTGTGGCAAATTCACACATCTCAATAAATAGAGAAGTACTTGGACAATGAACATGTCTAAAAAAGAAGCCAAAAATACCTAACTCTCACAAAATAGCACACAATCTAACAAGAGTTACTAATAAATTATTACTATATGTTTAAGTTCCACAATAAGATTTACATTTAATAGCTACATATGAAGAGATTCAATCACCTAAAAAATAAGTTTAATTTTGAGATGTGTCTTATGCATTATACCCTCAAACATACCTCATGGAAATCACCCATCCCCAAGCATTTTGGGACATACAACCAAGATCTTCCACAATCTCTCATGCCTACTTACATATAATAACTTTGTTTAACATATCGGGTATTTTCCCCCACTTACAACAATTACCCTCTAGAAATATAATTTCCTTCTCTCTATCATCATAACTTTGATTTTTTTACAACTCATATAATTGTGTTCTCTTTCTTTTAAAACATCTCCTATGGGAGCCTCGTTGAACAATATGCTTTGCCTCACAGACCAAGATGCATAATAACAAACCCATTGGAAAAACAAGGGATATGCTGAGTAAAAAAAGTATGCTCCCTTGCAGTCTCAACTATCTTTTTGAATACTGAGTTGCTATGGTGGAGTATGAACATTGCAGCTGAAGCATACCCTAAACCCAGCTTTAACAAGTGATAATTGCTAAAAGTCCAATACCAAATAAGTTGTATATTAGTTCTTGTTAATTACATTCAAGCCATTAAGAAAGAAAGCATAAGGTACCATCACAATACAACAAGCTAGTACACACAAAAAGAAAACTTCAACAGGATAAAATGAAGCAAAATCCATTACGGAATAAACCCTAATCAGAGCATAAAAAAGTAAGAATGAGCAGTACTTATCCTGATTAAAAAGGTCAATAATCTGTGTTCTCCCATTTTCATGATTGAAAAAGATGAAAAGGCTCCAATGCATTAACCACACTCTGCTCTGAATCTGGCTCGAGTAAGATGTGGAACTCTATAAAAAATTCACCATTAGTATGGATATATTGCTCAAATGCATTACAAATGACATATCTAGAATATGAGAGAGGAAATAATCACCTTTGAGTCTATTATTTCTTTTAAACGATTAAGTTCTTCAAGAGCAATATCCCAGTTTTGCATCAGTATCTCTGCAGCCAACTTACCCCACAAAGCACTCAAGCTCCTTTCACTTCTTATGCATAAAGCCCTATACTGATATAAGTAATCAGCAGCACCAGAATAGTTACCACATTCAAACTGAAATTTTGCATATTGGTATAATGCTTCAATCTGTTCAGGACCAATCTGATTGAAAAATAAATACATAAAATTTCTAAAATGTCTCCTAAAAATATATTCATATCAAGTCACCAGAAAATAGTGTGCAGTACCCATCATGATGAAATATAAAAACATCGTAAAAATTTCATTGGAAAAAAATTGTGTCCAAATAATAGGCCTATCAACAGTTCCGATATGAAAAATATGATAGAACAACAGGGAGGGAGGAAAAAAATATTCACGTAAACTGGCTAGTAGCTTTCATGAGAAATTTTTCAGATACTAATTAGTTAAAATCCCCACAAGTGGCGTTTTTTTGAGGAATGGCAAATAATACCTTGTTTCCAATGTATAGTAAAATGCATGGAAAGACTATCTAAACCCTTCTAGAAGGTTCAGAATGGTTCCGGTTTCAGAAAAGTTAAAATTACTGTAAAATGTTCAGGCAAGAGGTTTTTTTAGAAACAGGAAAATGTGAAGCAACCAAAAAAAAATGTTAAAATTACGACAGCCCAATTGACATCATCTAGTGATCTATCACACAAATTACCCAACATTTTTCAGATCATCCGCTAGGGAAAAAAAAAGAGGTTCAGCGTGAGGAAGAGTTATAATACTCTATACCGGAAACAAGTATCCAACCTACTAAAACCCAGACTAATCTGGAAAAATATTGCGAGAAAATTTTCTCGTAACAA
Source organism: Sapria himalayana (assembly GCA_029783825.1). Lineage (NCBI taxonomy): Eukaryota > Viridiplantae > Streptophyta > Magnoliopsida > Malpighiales > Rafflesiaceae > Sapria > Sapria himalayana. The sequence continues at coordinate 4,360,892 of JAREIK010002708.1, forward strand.
CCCTGCATTTACTGCAAAATTGGCTTTTGTGTTGTGAATTGAAATGGAAATAAGATAAGGGGATTGAAATTAATCCCAGTAACTTCTTAAGTTGGGTTTAGAATATCATGCTGTACAAAAAGATTGGGTACCAAACAAACAGAGTCGATTTAACAAATACAAACCTGGTAAAGATCATGAAGTAACTGGAGATTGTATTGTCTGTCAGCCCTCAGTTCCTGCACGGCAGTTGCATTTTGCAAAAACGCCACCAACGGTGCTGCTGCATCTTCCAGGAACTTCAACCGTGCCACAACATCTACCCTCCTCTCAACCATATCTAACCAGCATAAAACAATCGCACCAAGACCAAGAAATGATTAAACCAATAAGCAAAGCCAGGTTTATGAAACTGAGGCGTGATAATTACCCTGAGGAATTTCATCGGTGTGGTATAGGTTCTTGTGAATGTCCATGGCGTAATCGACCATGTTGGTCATGCTCAAAAGCTCGATTTTATATTTCAAGATATGTTCCTCCGGATATAGCTGCAACTCCTGGAGAAATTCAAGTAGAGGAAAGACGAGATGCCTGTCTAGGTTCGGAGCAATCCTTGGAATGAGATCGTAAGCTGCCATTGCTGCCGTCACTCTTAGAACCTGGTTCCACTTTGAAGTTAGATTTGGCTGAGTCGCTTCGCAACTCTAAAAGACGAATAAGGAAATGACCTCTCGACTCTCGTTGCAGTGCAGCCTGCAGGTGGGGGCGGAGAGTTGCCGTTGAAAAACTCAATTCAGCTGTCACATAGGGTCATGCATGCATGCCTAGAGTTGTTAATCGGCCAGGTGTAGCCCGGGGGTAAGGCCCGGTTCAGCCCAGCGTGTGCCCACGGCCCGGTGCAGCCCAGCGTGTGCCCACGGCCCGGTGCAGCCCAGCGTGAGGCCCCTGGCCCGGTGCAGCTCAACGTAAAGCCCCATCCCGGTCCAGATGCCCCAGTTAAGCAGTGTCTAGCCCAACATGTTATAATCCAGACTGTGCCTTGGGTATGCCAAAATGCCTCATGGCATGGGTCATGTAGTGTTGGGCCGGCATGAGCCGTAAAGCTCGGCCGGCATGAGCCATGATACTGAGCTGGCATGAGCTGTGATACTGGACTAGCATGAACCATGCTTCATACCGAACTAAGCAATACCTGCATGCTTAGCCCGACGGCATGGTAACCCGGGTAGTTCAATTTTTTTTTTTAAAAGTAGACCACCTAGTCATGATACGAGGCAATCATATGACTGATTGTATTGGCCAGCCAGTAAGCTAGTCACCCATCATGCAAATGGATGACGTGACACAATCTGGCATGCTCGTGCACTCAACCATGCCACCATGTCATGCTGGGCTAGTAGACATCCAATCGTGTTGTGTCATGCCTGGCACGACACGGCACAGCCCATTTGACACATCTAATCATGTCATGTCAAGTTATTCTAGAAAAATATGTATGATCCAGCCCATAGGTATGGTTCATGCATGACGCAATGTTACGAATCATGGACTTTAATGATATTGTGCAGTCTTAGACTATGAAATTTTATTTTACAATTATCTAATTCAACTTATTTTTGTTCCTATAAAAAGTTATCCATAAAATTTCAGATATAAACTTAACAAGAAAGAAAAATACTTAGAAAAAGAAAATAAGTTACCGATAAAATTTGAGTGAGCACAGCAATAAGCAATTCTCTTATATAGCAAGAGTTCTTCACCAAAGGCTCAAAAATTGCAACAAATATTACAATCTTATAGCATTAGAAATTTCTAGAATATTCTAAAATGGGAAGAAGTGTTAAAATATATAAAGCATTTTGGAATTATTATAAAACATTTTCAAAAATCTAGCATGTGATATATATTTTATGAAATTGTTAATAGGTCATAACATTCTCTCTCATGAACTTGTCGACATTCTCATCAACTCACCATTTTAAAATTTTACAAACTCTTTCTAGAATCAATATAATGTACTCTTTCCCATTCTAGAATTTTGACATTCTCATCGGCTCACCACATAAAATATTAGATGCACTTTAAATCGTTGATATAAATCAAGTTGATAAAAAATATTATTAATTCTTTTAAGAATATGATATGGTCACTAATACCTTTGCATCAATCCCATATGTACTCCTCTGTGCCACAATATTAAAGAGTGTTCTTGCCAACATTATGTCTCCTACTAGATAGTGTGCTTTTCTTTATTTACTACTAGCTCACTTCTTTGATTGCTTAGTAGCTTTGTGCTATATAATCAAAGCCCAATCAATATATTTTGTAATGTCTTTGATAAAATGACAAGTAGTTGAATTTAGCCATGCATATCCCATCACAATAGCGTTTGGGATATATGGTTGTTGTTGGATATTGCCATGTGTGTCCCATTACAATAGTGTCTGGGATATATGGTTATTGCTTAATCATAATTTCAAATGGATTTTGTCATATTATTTTTCTTTGCAACAAATTACAAGAAAAATTGGCTATACCTAATAATTTTGGCATATTCATTTGTGAGATATTCAAATAATATTGTATAAATATTTTAAATAGAGCATATACCTTTTTTGTTTGTCCATCAATTTGGTGATGAATACTCATTGAAAAATTTAAATTTGATCCCATCAATTTCAATAGTTTAATTCAAAATTATCATGTAAATCACTTATCTTGATCACTGACTATGAATCAAGTAATGTCTAATATTTCATAATATTCTTTAAAAATAATTTTGATGCTTCATCTATTGAATTTTCTTTCATGGAAATGATGAAAGTGGGATATTTTGAAAATCAAATAGTTACCATCATAATACTTTCAAAGTCATCAATTTTGAGAAATTTCATAATTTAGCAAAGCTAGGACATGATCTTCTTTGATAACCTACTTCAAATGATTAGGGACTTCTTGGAAAGATCCACTATAATGCCCTAAAAGTATACTCTAGTAATATATAACATATTTAGGGTATAAAATAAATTAAATTATATTTTTCTATAATTATGTTGCTAACAAAATTAAAATCCAAACAAGGCCATATGCATAAAATGAGGATATAAGACCAAAGTGTCATTATATTTGGAGAAAAATACATTTTTCATGGGAGAGAAGAGCTAGAGTTATGTATATGGAGAATGAGAAAGGCCAAAGTGGTGTAATCTTTTCATTTTTTCAAGTTTTTGCAAGAAAGGAAAAGGAGAAAGCTAGGGCAAGTAAAATATAAGAGATTCAAGGTATGGGATTAAACCCTAAGTCTATTATTGGTTTTGTTTGAAATAAAAAACCCTAATCCATACATAAGTTTGGTCTTAAATTAGTTTTTGGTCGTGGTTCTCAGTTGAAGAGTTTTTGTATGGAGGAAATTATATAGTTTTAAAGGAGATGATGTTACAAAATTTCAAAACTCATGTTTTTTGTTTTGGTCATAAATTAAGTTATGATCATCCGGATTAAATGGTTCAAATTAATAAAGAACTAGAAGAGGTGTTCCTACAAATGCATAGAATGAACCAAGAGAAAATTGAAGCTCTAAGGCTCCTGAATATGGGTTTAAAGGTGAGTTTCAAGTAAATTATGGGCAATGTTATGTTTTAGGTGCCGTAATGGTATTTTGGCCATAAACTGAGCTTGACTCATCAAAATGAGTAATTTAAAATTGTGGGTAAACTAAATTTCTAAAAGAATATTTTACTTGAAGAAGATTAATGTAATATGCAATCACAAAGTATTAATAAATCTATCAGAATATAATTATATACAAAAAAAAATCTGATTTTTTTTGTAAATTAGAATAGTCTAGATGTTTTGAACCATTAATTGAGTTTTATTGATTCAAATTTATTGGTATTAATTGGTGAATAAACGCTAGAACCTAAAGCTTCAAATTAATAGAAGGAACTAGTATCAATTTGTAAAGCTCAGATCCTTAAAATCAATAAAACTGTATGTAATCAAGTGAGCTAGAAATACCGACTAGTTTGACATTAAAATATCATAATATGAGTTTGGGTGATCCAAATAAGATGATACTAATTCCTACTGAAAATACAATTACATTTCTATCAATTTATTGAAATAAGTATAAGCAAAATATGGCTCACGTGTCATTAGAAAATTTTGCAAGTAATGGTGTATTGGGTTGATATCAATTGTAACTAAAAATCATAGAGTGCACAACTAATTTTTCTTTGGTTATTCTATAATTATGACATATTTGTGAAATAGTAGGGATCGATGATGAAGAAGCATAACCCAAGAACAGGATTCCAAGGATAGGAATTGAGGACTTTTTTTTTTTCTTATTCTTTTTATTGTTTCAAATTTTATGTTCATTCTCTATTCTTTTATTCTTATTTCAAGTATCAAATTTATTTATGCAATTATTAAAATGATTTTTAAAAAACAACATATTGATTTGTCTTATTTAATTTGAGATAATTAATTGTGAAATGAATTTCATATGAAAAATTACATGAGTATTAAAAATGAATTATTTAGATATAAATTTATATACAATATTGTAAATTATTATAAATTGTTTTAATGCCCTAAATTGAATATTATTCATCAAATCAGCCCATTGAGACTACATTGTATTATAAAATATTTTTATACAACCTACAGCCTAGTGGGTCCATATCAATGATTTTGTTATCCTAAGCACTGAACACATAGGTTAAAACTTGTTTAAGAGCAGAATGATAAGTAAATATGTGAATTGCATGATTTGAGTTTTGAATAAAATATTAGCATATGAAGTTATATATTTAAAGTGATCTAATTAATTGTAAATGTAAATATGTGTAAGTAATATATACATGTGTGTGTGTGTGTGTGTATTAATTGCAATGTTGATTTTTAAAAATGTGTCAAATCATGATATTCATAAAGATACATGTTTTGTATTTAATTGAAATAAACATAGAACTAAAAAACCACTAAACATGAAAATACTCAGCACATTATTATTTTTTATCATAACACTTAGAAGTAGCAAGTAATAAAGGATGAAAGCAAATATCACATAAGCATAGAGTCATCATCAAAGTTGGGTAGAGAATAAGTAATAATTCAATTCATGCATACATCTCATTATATGAGATTATTTGACTCTTTTGTATTAAACTTTATTATGAAAATGAACTCTAATAATATTTTGTAAAGAATTAAAAAAGGGCATGGACCGCCACCATATTGTATAAATATATTATACTAAAGAAATATTTATTGCCCCTATTGAAATGGAATGATATATGTTCCTATGTATATGAACATGTATTAATAAAGATATTATATCTTCAATTATATATGAATATAGGAATTGTGTCTTGGTAAATAATTTCTATATTTTGTAAAGGGGGTTTATATGAAATGTCTTTGACCCATTTTTACAAACAAAAAATGTGTTTGCATCCTCAGATCTAGTCTACCCTTTAAGTCAGGTTGAGAAAGTAGGGGCACCAATATATGCACCACTTCCATCTCCCATTCTAGAGCATGTTTGTTAAAGATTTGGCCAAACTAAAATATTCTCATATTTAAAAATATGAGAATATTTTTAAATAAAATGTTGATAGTAATTGACCAAACTAAAAAATAATCTAATCTCTATAATTTTTGTTGGTTGTTCCCATTTGACAATAGTTTGCATTTTATCTTTGTAAATCTATATTGCTCCAAGACACACAATATAACACAAATAAAATTTTAGTTGAGCAAAAAATATTTTTCCCATTTAAGAAAGATTTTATTTTACTACAAAGTTTAATATACTTGCTTCAAATGATCAACCATGTTCTTCTAATAATTTACTATACACAACAATATCATCTAAACATATTATCATGAAACAATCAAGAAAAGGTAGCAATATCTTATTCATTAGAGTAAAAAATATGGTTGGTGTATTTGTAAGTCAAAATGGCAGTACCAAGAATTCATAGGACTCGTACCTCATTATACATGATGTCTTTGGTTCATCTCCTAAAACAATTCATACTTGATAATATTTTGATCTCATATATAAAGTTTAGAAAATCAATGTGCATCCCGAAGTTGTTCAATCAAGTCTACAAGCATAAGAATTAGATATTTATTCTTCACCATCAACTTGTTGAGACCATTTTAGTTAATGCATAATCATGATGATTCATCATATTTTCTTTGAAATAAAATAAAAGCAACATATGGAAAATTTGAATGTTGAATATATTTAGTATCAATCAACCCTTTTAATTATTTCCTTAGCTCTTCAAGTTTTGTGAGAGTAATTCAATATGGAGTATTAGTCATTGATTTGGTACCAACTCAATTTTGGATGGTCCACATCCCTATTTGGTGGTATTTTTTTTGGCAATTCAACAGGCATGACATTTCAAAATGGATGCAAAAGTTCTAACATTTCTATAGGTGTCAAATGGTCACCTCCAAATTTTTTGAAATCTTTAGTCTCGCCAAATAAGTTATCGCATTGTGTCACACCTTCTTTATTTTGGGGAGCTTTTTGTAAGTCAATGACTTAACAATAAAAAAGTATTCTGGTCTATCCTATATAAATGGTTGGTATATAAAATCATTCCCATGATGAGCTTATGGCAGAGCAAAACCAATTCAACATAGAACCAAAAATTAGTATTGCATGAAGGCTAAACCACTAATGATATGTTGATAAGGTGGCGCATAGGTTGTGTCATTGCATTGAAACTCTAGGCCCATTACAAGCGATATTAAATGTGGTTTGAAGTATCGATGTGGATGTAATGACACTTCATATATTCTTGGTGATCAAAGAGTAATTTTTCTCAATAGCAGCACAGGTAACAAATAAAGTTTGGGTGATTGTTGTTTAATTATAGTTGATGTCATATTGATCACCATTTCAATTAAAAAGTATATGAGTGATTATAGGTTCTCTCAAATCATGTGGTATTGTTTGAAGTTTTAGTAGTACACGAGGGCATTGCCTATTAAGGTGTAAGTTTGGAGAGTAGAGTTTTAGAATGCTATTGAAGTAGCATCACAAGTGAGCCTTCACCATAGAGTGGACATCACTTTGGCCCATTATGACTTAACATACACTTTTGAAGTATAAATGGTTCGTAAGGAGAAAACATTAGTTGATGGTTTTAGTCAAGTGAATCGTGCTAAAGAATTGCACGAGGGCATGCAATGGATTAGGTGGGAGAGATTGGCTTGTACTCATAATTGTGGTGTTCATGACTAGGCACATATTTACTTATGATGATTAATATGTTGGCTGCTTAAAGTATAAAATATATGGAGAGCTCTATATGTGCATGTGGGATAAATTGGAATGGGTTTTCAAGAGTTCGGGCAGATTGACTCAATTCAATTTGTGGAGCTTGTCACAAGTTGAAGACCTAATAATGAAAAAAGAATTTTGGAGTGCCCTATACAAATTAGTCATGATCAAGAGTCATTCTTTTAATAAGCCTACGGTATAGAAAAACTAGTTCAGCATAGATATAATGATTAATATTATGTGAAGGCTAAACCCATGATGATATGTTGATTGGGTGTTGCATGGGATATGTCTAAACCCATGATATGATGATATGTTGATTAAAACTTTAGGCCTATGATACCAGTAAGTGCCTAACCTAGGGTAGCCTATGAGTGGTGTAGTTTTACCATAATTGATCTGAGTCTGAACTAGGCAAACCAAGTGTACCCTAGCTAGGCCCTAGCAAGTGTGCATGATGAGTGATTGATGGTGGATTGTAATCCATAGCCTCATGACCCAAGCCCTGGACCTTGGGGGATGTGGGTGTGGTATGTGGGTAGAATGTGTTGTGTGATCTAGATGGGGACTAGAGTGGTTAGTGGTAGGTGTTGTGCCTACATGTTGGTTGCATAATATAATACTAATATATTATATATAATATTTATGTATTAATTATTGTGTATTTTTATATATAAATAACATATTTATTGCATATATATATATAATATACATTGTATATACATAATATATATAGAATGTTATGTATGTGCAATATGTATATAAACTAAGTAAATATATATATATTGTGTATAAATATATATATAATGCATATACATATAGATATAATGTGTATATACCTATATACATAATATTCATAGAATATATATAAAATATGTATATACACTATATATAAATAATATACATGGTGTATATACACAAAAATATATTATGTATATACATATATACATAATATTTTTATAGAACATATACAATATATGTATACATTATGTATATATGTATACATTATGTATATATGTATACTTAAATGTGTGTGTGCATGTGTGTGTGTTAAGTACATACATATATACATACACAATATTCATCAAATGTAATACTTAAATGTATAGACAGACAAATAGATAGATAAACAAAAAGACAGAAAGATAGATAGATAGATAGGCATATAGATAAATATATAGATATCAAGATAGACATACAGACAGACATACATATAGATAGATAATAGATAGATAGATAGATAAATAGAAAGACATATAGACAAATAGATTATTAGCCAGATAAACAAATATAGAGATAGACCGATAGAAAGATAGATAGAAATATAAGCAGATAATTAAGAGATAGACTATTAGATAGATAAATAGATAGATAGTTAGTTAGTTAGTTAGCTAGGTAGATGGATAGATAAAGAGATAGATAGATAGATAAATAGATACATAAATTGATAGATAGATAGATAAATAGATACACAAATTGATAGATAGATAGATAAATAGATAGACAGATAGACAGACAGATAAATAGATAGATAGATGAATAGTTAAATAGTTAGACATATAGACATATTTAAAATATAGACAGATTAACATATAGATAGATAGATAGATAAGTAAATATATAGATAGACAAATAGATAGAAAAATAGATAAACTGATTGATAAATAGACAAGTAGATAAATGATAGATAGATAGTATGACATATATATATATATATAGAAAGATAGACAAATAGACAAATATACAAATAGATAGATAGATAGATAGACAAACATATATATAAATATATAGATTGATAGATAGTCAAATAGATAGATACACAAATAGACAATTATATAGATAGAATAATAGACTAATAGATAGATAAATAAATAAACAGATACACATATAGATAGACAAACAAATAGATAAAAAATATATAGATAAATAGATAGATAAAAGGATAGATATATAGATAGACAGATATATAAATATACACATATATAGATAGAAAATATGACAGATAGATAAACAAACAAATAGATAGATATATAAAAAGATTGATAGATAGATAAATAGATAGATAGATAAATACATCGATTGATCAATAGATTGATAAATAGATAATCAAATAGACATATAGATAAATAGATAGATAGACAGATAGATAGTTAAATTGATAAATGAAATGATAGATAGATAGACTAATAGACATATACATAGATAGATAGACATATAGACAGATCGACTAATAAATAGCGAGATAGAATAGTTTTGAACATGAATAGTGCTTTTAAAATAAAAAATCCAAAATTTAATGCTAGTTTCAAAAATATGCCCAAACTAGTGCATCTGAAAATAGCGTGGCAATGGACGACATTATGATTGCCGGTTATAGAAAACACTATGGAGATCTTATCATCGTTATCTCAGCTTGCCCCTCACCTTTCGCCCCTTGCCCCTCTTCCCTCGCCCCTAGCCCATTTTCCCACCCCACCCCCCCACCCATCTCCAGGAGCTCCATCGAGCTCCAATGAACTCGATGGAGCTCCATGAAGGAACTCGTCGAGCTCCTCGTGGAGCTCGACGAAACTCCTCACACTTGACGAAGGAGCTCGTCGAGCTCCAGCGAGCTCTAAGTAGAGCTCAACGAGCTCCCTCGTGGAGTTCCATTGAGCTCAACGATGGAGCTCGAGGAGCTTCAATGAGCTCCAGTGAGCTCGATGTGAAGCTGAGCATCACTGGAGCTCGACGGAGCTCCTCAAGCTCCATGTAGAGCTCGCTAGAGCTCAACAAGCTCTTTAGTGGATCTCCGTCTAGCTCCAGCAAGCTCGACGAGCTCCATCGAGCTCCATCGTGAGCTCTATTGAACTTCACTTCGAGTTCACTTGAGCTCCATAAAAGAGCTCGTCAAGCTCCACGATCAAGCTCACTGGAGCTCATAGAGCTCTGTCGAGCTCGAAGTGGAGCTCGACGATGGATCTCTAGGAGCTCGAGGATGGAGCTCCAGGAGCTCCATCGTGGAGCTCAGTGGAGCTTGACGAGCTCCACGTCAAGCTTGCTAGAGCTCGACAAGCTCTTTTGTGGATCAACATCAAGCTCCAACAAGCTCGACGAGCTTCAATGAGCTCGACGTGCACCTCACTGGAGCTCGACAATGGAGTTCCGGGAGCTCCTATGAGCTTGATCACGGAGTTCACTGGAGCTCAATGAGCTCTTTCGTGGATCTCTGTCGAGCTCCAGCGAGCTTGAAGTAGAGCTCACTAAAGCTTGATGATCAAGCTTGAAGTGGAGCTCACTGGAGCTCGATGATGAAGCTAGACGGAGCTTGTCGAGCTCCAAAAAGCTCCACATCGAGCTTACTGGAGCTAGACAGAGATCCACAAAAGAGCTCGACGGAGTCCGATGAGCTCCACGAAGGAGCTCACTGGAGCTTCATCGTGGTGCTCAATAGAGCTCCTCGAGCTCCACGTCGAGCTCGCTAGAGCTCACTAGAGTTCCTCAAGCTCCATCGTGGAGCTGGATGGAACTCCATGAGGGAGCTCGTCGAGCTCTAATGAGCTCCAATAAGGAGCTCCACATCGAGCTCGCTAGAGCTTCATGGAGCTCTATGAAGGATCTCCTAAAGACAGGTAGGGGAAGACGGGTGGGAAGAGAGGGGTGAGAGGTGAGGGTAAATGGACGAGGGGAGATGAACGAAGGTAGAGGGGTGAGTTGAGATAATGATAATGAGATCTCCACAGTATTTTCAATAACCGGCATTCACAATTAGGACTTTTATTTTTAAAATTCAATAATGTGGCAATGACCCTCATTTATAATGATGGCCATTGTCACGCTGTTTCCAGATGTACTAGTTTGAACATATTTTTGAAACAAGCCTTAAATTTTAGATTTTTAATTATAAAAGCACTATTCATGTCCAAAACTCGAGATAGAAAGACTAATAAATAGGTAGACATATAACACATAGATACATAGATAGAATGGTGGATAGACAAATAGACATATAGACATTCAAACAAATAGAGAGATAGATATATAGATAGATAGATAGACATATAGAAATATAAAGAGATTTGAAAGAAAGACAAATTAGCATATATATATATATATAGATATACAGATATAAAGATAGGTAGATAAATAGATTGATAGACAAATAGAAAGATATGTGGATAAAAAAATAGATAATTTGTCAAATTGACAAATAGATAGATAGACAACCAGATAGATAAATAGTATGACAGACAGATAGACAGATAGATAGTATGTCAGATAGATAGAAAGATATATAGATTGATTGATTGACAGATTAATAGATTAATAGATTAATAGATATATAGTATTACAGATATATAGATATACAAATATACAAATAGACATATATATAGATAGAAAAATATATAGATAAACAAATAAATAGATAGATAAAAAGATAGATAGACATATACATAGATAGTTAGATATATAGATAGACAATAGAAAGATAGATACATAGATAGACAAATAGACACATTGATAGTTAGATAAAGAGATAGATTGATATACCAATAGACAAATATATAAATAGATAGATAGATAGTTAGACAAATTGATTGATAGACTAATAGATATATAGATATATAGATAGACAGATAAATAGATAGACATATTGACAATTTGATAGATAGATAGATAAATAGATAGATAGATAAAGAGATAGATAGATAGATAAACACATAAATAGATAGATAGAAATATAGATAAAAAGATATATAAATATATAGATAGACAGACAGACAGATAGATAGATAAATAGATTGATATATTGATATATAAATAATGAAATAGAAAGATAAAGATATAGACATATAGATAAATAGATAGATAGATAAACATGTAGATAGATGGATAGATAGACAGATAGAAAAAAAAATAAATAGATATATAGACTTATTTGATAGATAGACTGATAGGTAGATAGACAGACAGATAGATAAATAGATCAATAGATCAATAAATAGAATGATAGAAATATAGACAACTAGATAGATAGATAGATGAAGAGATAGACAGATAAATAGATCGATAAATAGATAGATAGACATATAGATAGATAGACATATAGATAGACATATAGATAGATAGATAGATAGACAAATAGACAAACAGATAGATAATAAGATATATATATATATATAAATAGATATATAGAATGATATATAAATAAATAGAAAGAAGACAAATATACAGATAGATAGATGGAAAAAAAAGATAGATTGATAGAGTGATAAATAGATAGATAGACAAATAGACAAATATAAAGATATATATACAAATAGACAAATAGGTAGTTAGATAGATATACAAATAGACATATAGATATATAGACATATAAATAAATAGACATAAAGATAAATAGTCACATAGATATATAGACATATAGACAAATAGAAAGAAAAATAGTTAATTAGATAGATAGATAGATAAACAGATAAAATATATATAGATAGAAAGATAGATTGATGGAAAAAAAATATAGATAGAAAGATAGATTGATTGGAAAAAATATATAGATAGAAAGATAGACATATAGGCAAATAGATTGATAGAAAGATAGAGATATAAAGAGATAAACATATAAAGATATACATTAGATATAAAGAAATAGACAAGTAGATAGACATATAGATAGGTAAATAGATAGATAGATAGATATAAAAATAGACATATAGAAATAAAGATAGATAGACATATAGATAAATAGATAGATAGAGAGCTAGGTAGATATATAGATAGATAGACAGAAAGAAAAATAGACAGATAGAAAAATAGTCATATAGACATATTGACAGATAAACAAATAGAAAGATAAACAGATAGACAGATATAAAGATAGATAAATAAAGAATAGAAAGGTAGACAGAAATATAGATAGACAGATAGATATATAGATAGAAAAATAAAAAGATAGACAGATAGAAAGATAGATATAAAAAAATATCGGCAAATAGACAGACAGATAGATAGATAAAGAAATAGATAGATAGACAGATAGTATATAGACAAAAACATAGAAAATTTGAGATATATTTAAGATAGATAGACATATAGATAGATAGAAAAATAGATAGATAGAAAGAATTATAGTATGACAAATAGATAGATAGATAAATAATTAGATAGATAGACATATAGAAAAATAGAGTGATAAACATATAGATAGATAAATATACAAATAAAGAGATAGACATATATACATATAGATAAATAGACAAATATATTGATAAATAAATAAATTGATAGACATATACATAGATAATAGATAGATAGACAAACACGCATAAAGACAAATTCATATATAGATAGATAGATAGATAGACATATATGCAGATAGATAGATAGATAGATAAATAGATACACATATAGATAGATAGACAGATAGACAGATATACAGATAAACAAATAGATAGATAGATAAACAAATATATAAATACATATGTACATACATATATACATATATCCATATATACATATATACATACACAAAAATATATTGAAATACAATGTGTATATATACTATGTATATGCACTATGTATATACATATATACTATGTAAAGACACTAAATATTTACATTATCTATATATGTATATATAGTGTATATACATTGAAATATACAATGTATATACATATATAAACAAATGTATATATGATATATATATATATATATATATGTATGTATGTATGTATGTATACACCTATTGGTATATAGGTATATACTAAGTATATATGAAATTTGAAATTATGAATTAAACAAAATTAAAAGTTATTAAAAAATTCAATAATTTAAAATTGGAATATAAAAGTCATTGAAAAATATTGCATGAGACAAACATAATATAAATGATAAACACATGCACACTCACTTTTATACATACAAAATAAAATCCGACAACATAATTTTCAAAATAAGATAAATAAAAAAATGATAATTTAATACACCAATTAAAAAATGATAATTTAATTCAAAAAATACATGCTAAAATAATATCCAACCCATGCTACCTAGAATATCCTTTCTCACTATCGCTACCATCAAGAACACCACAATTGTATAATATGGATTGTATGGATTGAAATCCCTTGGATTTAGTTGTCCTCATATAGATTCTTCTCTTTTATTAAATTAATTGAAATGAAGTTATAAAATATGGATGGATTTCATACCTTGGATCTTCTAGATCAATTTTTCTCGAATCTTCTTAGTATTTTAGATCTTCTCCCATATTCCTCTTTTAAAAATGAGGAAGAATGAGATAGTTGCCCTCTTCTTCTTTACCTTTTGTTATTATACTTGTTTATCTTCTCATACTAAGATTACAGACATCCATTGATTAAATTAAATTATAATTTTATTTAATCATCTTATAATTTCTATGAGACATTCCAAATAACTTGTTTGATATATTGAAGCTATATTCATATGTAGAATTTGACATAATCAAAACTTATAAGTATTCTCAAGCAAGTATCATCAATCTAATTTACACGATATAAATTCTATTAATACATAATATTCACTATACATTAATGCAATTCACCAAACTAAAGATATTTATTTTTATTTAAATATCACTCTATATGAATCAAAATAATTAATAATGAATGTATATATCTATTAATTATTTTGAGATTAAGAGTAATTATATTCATAATAACTATGAAATATTGATTATTTTATGTATCCAAATAAAATAATCACCCCAATTTGGTCTTATTCAATACACACAATAGCATAAAAGGTTGCAACTTTATAATTCCTCATAGTCAAGATTGACCTATTAAAATCTCATACTACAATCTTAGCAATAGTATCTCCAACTTAATTTTGACTATGAACAAATAGCTTATATTCAATTAGGACTAATAGTTTTGATCTTTTATGTGTAAGTTGAAATCTACACAACAAATCATCTACTTTTTTGAATAAAGAACACTCATGCATTACTTTATTAAAAACATAGCTCATTTAGTTTTCCATTACAATGAAATAATAGAACTTTATAAAATAATCACTCATTTCAACTAAATGATTTTAATATATCTAACTTTAACAATCTCCACTTAAACTTATAATCATGATGCTACATGTCTCACTATCATTCCTTTCACATATATTTAAAAAATGTTAGCTGGTAAGATTTGTAAAAAAGGATCATCTATTAGGTTCTCTACTAATGCTTTCTTAGTCACTACTATATCTCCTCTATGTATAATATCTCTAATTAGATGATATTTGTGCTTAATGTACTTTTCCTTTATTTTGGTCCTAGGTTCTCTTGAAACTTCTCCAACTTATGACTCCACTCCTCAAGGTAGATACATAACTAAAGATCAACTTTCTAGATTTTTCTTCTAATTGGAAATATATGTCTGTATACCTTATAGGTAGAAGATTATCTATCTAGTAAACCAACATATAATCTCAATTCCTTTTTATATACTTGATTATGTATTTTACCATTGACCAATATTTTGACATAGGTTAGATTGATATCTACTTACCATACATACAACAAAGCATATGTCAAATCTAGTGAAAAATATTACATATATTAAGCTTCCTACTATAGATGCATAAGGAGCTACATTCATTTTCTCTATCTTATCAGGTATTTTGGGACACTAATTGTTTGATAGAATGATTCCAAGTTTAAAAAGAAGAAAACCTTTCTTGATATCTTACATATTAAAATAGGTTAGAATTTGATCAATATGAGTAGCCTAAGATAAGTCTGAGCTCCTTTGCTTGTGATTCCTCAAAAGCTTAATACCAAGAATATGAGTGGCATCTCCCAAGTCTTTCATATCAAACTATTTGGATAACTAAATGTTGAATAAAGACAATACTCACACATCATTCCCAATGATAAGAAGTTATCTACATATAATACTAAGAATACCATCATTCTTCCATTATACTTTTTATACATACAAGAATCATCTAAATATTGATTAAAATCATAAGATTTAATGGCTTAATCAAAATTAATATTCAAAGATCTAGATGCTTGCTTAAGTCCATAAATATATTTTTTTATTTTTGCATAACATGTGTTCCTAGTCCGTTTTTATGAAACCATCTGGTTGCATCATATAGATGTACTCTTCAAGATATTCATTTAAAAATATAGTATTTACATTCATTTTCCAAATGTCATAGTTGAAATAAGTTGTAATGGATAAGAAAACCCATATCAACATTGGCGTAGTTACTGGTGAAAAGATTTTCTCACAATTAATTCATTCTTTCTCAATGAACTCTTTTGAAAAAGCATAGTTTTACAGTTTCAAACTTACCACGTGTTCCTCTCTTTTTCTTATAGATCAACTTGTACTTTATGAGTTTTATCTTTTTGGATAGTTCCATAAGATCTCAGACTTGATTAGAGTACATGGATTGCATCTTAGGTTTCATAGCCTTTTCCCAAAGATGTTCATTTTTATCTTTATGTGTTTCATCATAGTTATAAAGATCAAAATCTAGCTCATCAAAGATTCTATCAAAATTTTTTCAAGAGTATATACAATAAAGTTGATGAATAAACTCTCTAATGGCTAAGGGGCAGATCCAACGGCCCTCATGATTCTGCCCCCTAATTATCAATAAAAATAAAAAAAATAAATAAAAATTACTTTTTTAAAAAAAATCATTCCTTTAATCTATAAACCCCCCATAGCACTATCATTCCTCTCTCGGGATTTCGTCATTCGGCTCGGCTTTTTGGGACTTGCAACTCGAGCTCAACTTTGGAA
Organism: Sapria himalayana; assembly: GCA_029783825.1. Lineage (NCBI taxonomy): Eukaryota > Viridiplantae > Streptophyta > Magnoliopsida > Malpighiales > Rafflesiaceae > Sapria > Sapria himalayana. The sequence continues at coordinate 4,377,959 of JAREIK010002708.1, forward strand.
GTTTAAATCTTGGTGTGGATTGTGGTGCACGTGATCTACCTCACTACGTAATGGGTATTTTTAATTTTTGTTTATTATTTAACTAAAACTTTTAACTTAATAATTAATATTTAAAAATGATTAGTATTTTTGTGTACTCTATCTATCTATCTATCTCTCTCGTCTATACTCTCTAGTCTCTAAACTTTAATCTGATTCTATCATCTAGGCTCTACCTCTTGTCTAAAAAACTAAAAAAAAAGAATAATACTAATGAAACATATTTAAATTTAGAAAATGAAAATCTTACACAAAGGTTCGAAGCTACGGAAACTTTGGTTTCTCTAGTCGTATCAATCCAAATATCTAAAAAACAAAAAAACTAGGAGAACTTTTATAGTTTGGACTCATTTTAATATAATAAAACAAAAAAAATACTAGGGGTGAGGAAGAATAAATGACACAATGCAAATATTATATGATAAATATAACTTATAATAGTTCGTTTGGGACTGGACACCTTAAGAGGCATGCCGAAATATATACCAAAAATATGGTGCATTAGATCCTAGGCAAACCCAACTTAGCAGTACATTTTTTGAGACTGTATCAAGTTTAGTCTCAAAGTTTACTTCCTTCATATACCACAGCAAATTGGGTAGGGAAGGCATGACCAAATTTATCACATTAATGGGTCTTCTGATCAGATTTTTGTAAGATCCAAGGGTAGTGAGCATAATGCATACATATTTTCAGCCTGGTTATTATAGGATTCCTGGGTCCACATCTAGGAATGACATACTAAAATTTTATAAGTTAGAAAAATAAATAATAATTAATGAATTTTTGGCATATTGTGGAGTGGTATCCGTGACGTCCGATATCTGGACAAGTCATGATAATTCATATTATGCATGTCTCACCACCCACTATGTAGATTCTAAAAGAATAATGAATAAAAAAATTTAGGATTCTCTGATATTCTTTATCTTCATGATGGCTTGGCCATTTTTGAGTGTATGATGAAGATCTTTAAAGAATATAACATTCAAAATAAAATATTTAGTATCACATTTGATAACACATCTAATAATGGAGTATGAATTAATATGTTTGTGAGGCATATTAGAGACACACTATTAGGAAAGATTTTTCATGTCAGATGCATGTATCACGTGATTAGCATGTTTGTACAAGTGGGTATGAAGGCGTGTTCCCCCACGTTGGATAATATATGTAATACGCTAAAATACATTTGCATGCCTCGCAGACAACAGAAATTTGGTAGTATCTATTTATCTGTGAATCTTAAGAAAAAGAAATTCTAATCTGATGTGAGACACCATTGGAATTACACGTATTAATGACATGTGTGTATTAATGAAACCATATCACCACATGGTGGGGTAAGTTTTTTTAATGAAACCCATCCCACCACATAAATTTTAAAGTTTTATAAATTAAATTAATTAATGAATTATGAAATAGACCCCCACACTTGACCTTGATGTCATTGTCTGATGACATCAGGCTGACTAGAGCTAATCTTGGTTGACTTTGCCACGTGATGGGGTCGAGCGGAGCTTAACATGAGCTGATCATATGTTAAACTCAGCCTGACCTAATTGCAAGTCAGCTCAAGGCTTGATTGGGGTGGTAGGAGCACATATAGTCCACACCGCACTCGAACACCCTACTCGGGGCTCGAACCCACCCCATAGCCACCCCACAATTCCAACCCAAATGGTCAAAATAAAAAAAAATAGTTTTTTATAATAGATGATCATTGCCATTAGTTTTCATTCCAATGGCTAAGGCAAAAAGATGATGGCTATTGGGTTTCTTCCCACATAAAAAAAAATATTAAAAATTTTTAAAAAATATGATTTTATCAATAAAAATCTCTAAATATAGATTAAGAGTTTGAAGTTTTTCATTCTCAATTCTGTATTGAATCTCAACTCTCTACTCTTACTCTCTAATATAATATCCTCAACTCTTTATTATTTATGTATTTTTTATTGTATTTGTTAGCAAAAATTTTAAAGTTTCAAATTTAAATCAATTTGAAGTTGTAGTTGAAGTTTTTTTTTCTTATTTCTTGTTGTTGTGGGGGTGGGGACTAGGGTGCATGCTACGACTTTATTTGTCTCATCTCTAGTTCAAAATATTATTTGGGTAATTTTTTTGTTATTTTTTTTATATACTTAAAGTTATAAAGAATAAAATAATTTTTAAAAAATAATGTCGAATTGTCAAAACCATGTTCTACATAAAGGTTCAAGGTCAAAATCATGTTTTCTCACATGACCTCAACTCAAACTTATATGCCTAAAAAATAAAAATAAGAACATATGTAGTTTGGACTCACTTTAACATAATAAAAAATAAAAATACCAGGGTTGTTGATGAACAATCAGTACAATGTAAGTATTGTAATAAAAATATATACATGTATGAGTGTGTGTAGAAATAGATACCTAAAAAGGCATGCCATTCAATGCACCAAAAAACATGATGCATTTGATTCTAGGCTAACCCAATTGAGCATGAATAGTGGAGTTTTTGAAGTTAGATCTAGTTTAGCTTCTTTGAACCCATTCATATACCATAATGACTTAGAGATGGAAGGCATGGTCAAACTATTTTTTTTTATTTTTTCACCCTCCCCCCCAATCCCCCCTTACCAAACCCAGGATATATGCATATGAAAAAATTTCACACTAGTCTATCCTCTCAGTTGTGATCACGACCAAACACATTTAACTTTAAAGTTCTTGTGAGATACAGTGCATTAGTGATGGTTTAAATGCATCTAAGCATAGTCAACCTAATTACCATCATGGGTCTTCTGATTAAATTTTTGGAGGATGATGGGGTTGTTAGTATCATGCAGACCTACTTTCAACCTACTTATCATATGACTCCTAGGTCCCACATGTAGGAATGATATTATTAAAAATTATAAGTTAGAAAAATAATTAATGAGTAATGAATTTATGCAATATAGTAGTGTGATGTCCATGACATATGATATCTAGACTAATCACGATAATACATCTTTTGCATGTTTCACCGCATGCTTCGTATATTCTAAATGGAAACTAAATAAACAAATTTTAGGATTTTCAGGAGATTCTTCATTCTCATGATAGCCCGACCATAGAATGCATGATGAGAATATTTGTAGATTATCATTATGAGAATTTTATTAACATTTGTTGATGCATCTAACAATGAAGTCGCTATTAATATATTTGCTATGACCATTAGAATTGGACCATTATGTGCTATTTTTCATATTAGATGTGTGCTTCACATTATTAATCTGATCGCACAAGTAGGGATGAAGGTTATTTTCACCACATTAGAAAAAAATGAAAATCACTAAAATATCTTCAAATGCCTAACAAATAACAAGAGTTTGATAGTTTTTGTTTGTCTATGATTCTAAAGAAAAAGAAATTGCAAATAAGTATGAGATACTCTTAGAATTACACTTAATTGATATTGGAGTCAATTTTTGGATATGAACACATGATATCTTTCTACGTCCATAGTAAGAGTGACAAACTTCTTATTAATGATACTGATTGGGAAACTAAAATTTCTTTTATGAAAAATTTTAAAATTTTTTATGATACGACATATATATATTCGTTACTGTACACGCCCACTACTAGCATTACACTAAAGTGTATATCAGTATTAGTAGCATGTTTAGAAAGTTTAGAGATGATTTTATATTTAGTATCATGTCTATTGAGATGGAAACCAAGTACTTAAAGTACAAGTCTACCATTCTATCTCTTTATTATCCAGCTGCCTGCAAGTATCCTAGGGTTGAGATGGAAGGGGTAGAGAACATTTTGACATATATATATTCACGTGCATTTACTAGGGACACCAACCCGAAAGGTTCATTCAAAAAATTAGTTGAGTTATTTACGTACTACGACACTATGTATACTAGTAGTTGTAGCTAGTCTCTGAATATGGACATGAACACCATATTTAGAGATGATGATTTCTCCATTCAATTAGCGAGAAGGAAATGATAGGGTAGTCTGTTAAATAGGAGTGAGCTATCTTAATACTTAGATACTAATTACTACTCAATCTTATCACATAATGATAATAATGATCTTGATATATTATAGTGGTGAAAATTATATGAGTCCACATATCCCATGTTGTCTAAGATAATACAAGATCTAATAACTCCTCTGGTGTCGAGTTTAGTATTAAAGTCTATTTTTTCTATTATTGCCAATAACATTTCAGATATGAGATCGAGACTATGGTCTAATATCATTGAGACACTTGCATGTATGAAGAATTGGGAGGATTCAAGGTTAGACATCTAGGATCATGCTAGAATAAAAATATATGAGTTGCTAGCAGATGATGACTTGTGGGACTTTGAGGATGTTGAGCCCACTGCTAGTGATACCATTAGATGCTTACACGATGATAATGATGATTTTCATATTGCCACTAATTGACATTGTGATTGACCGTGATGATTGTTATTTTATTTTTGGATGAAAGATTTTCTTTTGTTTTTTTATTATTGTCATTTTTGTTAATCATTTGTTATTGTGTCATTAATCATTATGGATACTTTTTAAATTTCATACAAATATGACATATGACATGTAGCATACAAATATGATTGTTTTTTTTCATACATTTTGTATTACAAATTTTCAAATTACACTTTTACATTTTACATACATAAAAAACAAAAATTAAAAAATAAAAGTTAGCATGACCTAGCTATGGCTAGAGGTGTCAAACGGAATGTGCCGGGCTGGCCCAGCTCATTTTTAGCTAGCCCGACCCTGCTTTCGTGTCGGGCCAAGCACGGCACGGTTACTATACCATGATGTGCCTAGCCCGGCATAGTTTTGAGGAGGTCAGCCCGACACGGGCCCGTGACACGAATCTGTCAGGTTCACCCCGGTCGGGTTGAACCTCTAATATTGGGTTTCAGCACGCCCGAAACACTAATTTTAAAAAAATTAGGATTTCGACACGCCCGAAACCCTAATTTAAAAAAACTAGGGTTTTGGCACCCTTGAAATCCTAATTTTAAAAGAAATTAGGGCTTTGGTGCGCATGAACTCCTAATTTAAAAAAAATTAGGGTTTTGGCACCCTCGAAATCCTAATTTTTAAAAAAATTAGGGTTTCAGCACCCCGCAACCCTAATTTTAAAAAAATTTGATTTCTCGGCATGTGCCGAGGTACTATGCCAACGGGCCACGGTATCGTGCCAGGCCAGGCACGACATGAGGCTTGGTTGGCCTCGGCACGACACGGCATGATCATGCCGTGGTCGGGCATGACACGAATCGAATACGAGAAATTACCATGCTGGGGCGGCATTGGCATGACCGAATCGTGCCATGCCTCATGCTACGGCCTTCGGGCACGACCTGACATGACCCAACTCAATTATGTCTAAACTCATGCCAATCGGGTTATGTCGGGCCAACCAAATCACAAGTCATGTTATGCTAAGTACAACATGATTGTCTTACCGATGTCGTATCTGACACATTATGGTGGCCCTATTAGGCCACCTAAAATTGGATGTGCTGACACGACATGACTTGTTTGATACATCTACTTCTAATCTTTAATATATATATATATATTTTAATTATTAAATATAAATCAATTTAATCTAATTTAACAAATCAAATAATTTGATCTTAATTAAATTAATTACTCTAATTATATACATACACGTATATTTCAACTAAATAAAATCTATAATATATTTTCCTAGCACTATGCAAGGTTAAATAAGGAATTATGGCTTGGATAAGATTTTGAGTTCCTGATGTAAATTACTTCATTCCATTATTTTTATTAACTATAGATATACATACTACAGAATTATAACTATACTCCCTTACTTATTCAAAATAATTTGTGTCAATTATTATTTAACACTTATTAAACTTTCAAATATTAAGATTATAAATATCCATTGATTGAATTATATTGCTAACAATCTAATTCAATCAATATCTAATTATTTTCTTATGACTTTTCACTTAACTTTTTTGAAATGTTGAATCAAAATCCACTTATAGGGTTTCACAATAATAAAACTTAATTTCTTTCTTAAGAAAGTTGTATCAATCCTTATAACAAGATATGAATTCCAATAGTAATCAATATTCACCATATAGTTGATATAATTATCCAATTCATATAGTTCATAAATTTATCTCTATATCATACTCTTTATAAATGCAAACAACTATTAACAAGTGCATGTGAATATTAATTACTTCAAGATTAAGAATAATAATATTTATAATAATAATGGTGTATATTATTTTACATATCTGTACAAAATAAACACATTGATGTGGTCTCATTCGATATACACAAGTTTACTAACACTAGAAGTTAAAACTTAATTATTCTTATTAGTCAAGGTAAACCTATTTAAATCTTATGCTATAATCTTACCAATAAATTGTCAAGTTCTATCTATATTGTGAATAATAAACTTATATTCTACAAGAACTAATGATTCGATTATTTGTGCATTATTTGAACTCTACGAACCAAATCATATACTATACAAAACAAAAGACACATGCATTTCCACAAATATAGTTCATTGCAAATTTATATATTAAAACAAGAAATGGTTCAAATTAATCAAAAGAAAAACAACCAAAATTAACTTTGAATATAAAATAGTTCCAATAGATACCACATAAGTTATCATTTAACCATAAAATGCTAGGCGTGACACTAATCATAACTTGTCTCAGTGACATATTATTATACAACATATTATTGCATTTCATTCCAAATTTATAGATGATACATATCAATAAAAAATAGTTACATACTATAATAATATAGAAAAACATGTAAATAATTGATTAAATATAATGAAATACATATTATTGTATTTGATTAAATAGATAATTCAATAATATAAAAATATTTGCTTAATTTAATAATTTAATCATTTAGAAAAGAAGACTAGTAACATTGAGAGAAATAACATCAAACTTTAGAAGTACATATTGTTTCATTAATAAATAATAAAATACAAAATAAATATTTAAAAACATGTAAATATTATAATTGAAATGATTATTATCATGATTTTAAATATTTTAATATACAATCATTATTAATTACAAGGAACACATGCTTTATACTGTAGAATGTATAGTCAAAAATAATGGTTGGCCATTCACTCAAATATGGTTATACATATACAAAGTCATTGTTGATACTTTTATTGAAAAACTCTATTTAGGCTTCGCCTAAATACCCCTAAATAAACCCAAGGCCAAGATATTCTATTACTAAAACCACTTCGATCAAAATTAAGAAGAATTATGTTTTCGGGCATAATTCATAGCAAAATTGACAAAAAAAAATAATCTAAATTTTAATATTTAAAAAATAGTGCACAAAAGCCTTAATTAATTAATCTTTGGTGCATTGATTTGTATTAATATGAATTTACCCATACTTTTAAACAAAATAAAAGTATGAATTTACCCATACTTTTGATGTGCTATGCCTAATAATGACTCTACGAGCTCATTGAGCTCACTAGAACTCCATGTAACCACAAGCTCCTAAAGCTCATCTAGCTAGCTGGAGCTCATCGGGCTCATTGGAGCTCATCAAGCTTGTAAAAAGGTTGATGAGCTCCATTGAGCTCGATGAGCTATAAGAGCTCAAGGAGCTCCTAGAAGATTCAAAGGAGTTCGATGAGCTCCATCGAGCTTCCAGGAGCTCATCGAGCTCTTCTACCTCCTTATGAGCTTGATTAACTCCATCGAGCTCGATGGAACCCCTTTGGATCTTCCAATAGCTTCACGAGTTTCTGGAGCTCATTGAGTTTGAATGCTTGATGGACTTCACTGAGCTCGCTAGAGCTCATTGAAATTGATGGAGTTCACCGAGCTCGTTTGAGCTCATTGATCTTGATGGAGTTCACAGAGCTCTCTAGAGCTCATTGATCTTGATTAAGTTCACCTAGCTCGCTGGAGCTCATTTATATTCTTATGAACTTGATGAGCTCCATTGAGCTCAATGAGGTCCAAGAGCTTTTGGAAGCTCATGGGGCTCTTGGAAGCTCCAAAGGAGCTCGATGAGCTCTATTGGCTCATGGAGCTCCTAGAAAGCTCTACATGAGCTTTGCACAACGTTCCAGGAGCTCGTGGTGCTTCCAGAAACCCCATGAGCTCTTCGTGGCCGATGGAGCTTATCGACCTCTATAGGAGCTATATGAGCTCCAATGAACTCGATGAGCTCTAGCTAGCTCGATGAGTTCCAACGAGCTCTTGCTAGCTCGATGGGATCCAATTAGTTTGATGAGCTAAAGCTAGCTCGATGAGATCCAGCTAGCTCGATGAGCTTTAGGAGCTTGTGGTTATGTGGAGTTCTAATGAGTTCGATGATCTCGCAGAGCCACTCTTAGGCATAGCACATCATAAGTTAAGTTCTTTTGTTTAAAAGTCATGGTAATTTCATATTAATATAAATAAGTAAACCAAAAATAAATTACAAAAAAGTTTGGCTCACCATTTTTTAAATATTAAAAGTTATGTTCTCTTTTTACATTTTATTTTTTTTTTTGAATGATGCACCAAAACATAATTCGCCCATTTAGTTGGGTGAAGGTCACACAAATGGAATTTTAAACATCATTGATTTAATTGCTCGAATTTTGCTACTAAAAAAATAGTCATAAAGAGGCCATTTGAATTTTTTCATACAATTTTGTTGACCCACATTTGATGATAGAAATGATAATAGGATAATTATATTTTGGTTCCCAAATATAAAAAAAATATAATTTGGTCCCAAAATCATAAAATTTCATTAAAAAATATCATAAAATATAATATATTTACATTTTGAATTCCCAAATTCAGAAAATCACTTGTTTTCCCTGTTTGATTTGTTTTAAAAAAACAAAACAAGTTGTTTCTAAAATCATGATTTTTCGAAAATGAAAAGTAGTTTTCGAATTCAAAATAATGGTTTTTTATTTTTGAACAACCATGATTTGGAAATTGATTTTGTTTTCCAATAGTAGTTTTTGTGGGTTTTTAAAAAAATTCCAACACACACACACACACACACACACACACATATATGCTTTATAATGTGTGTGTGTGTGTACCTATATACATTTATATTTACACACACACATATATGTGTGTGTGTGTGTGTGCCTAGCTTTGGTTGCTTGGCCAGGATCGAATTTTGGGAATTTATGATTTTCAAATTTTTGAATTTGAAAATAGATAATTCTTACTCCTGTGTATGTGCGTGCGTGCGCGCGAGCGCAAGCGCAAGCGCATTGTTTTTCTAAAAGCAATTTCACATTTTTTTGAATTCAAAAATTATGATTTTCAAAATAATCAGTTTTATTTTTTTAAATCAGCCCAAAATCTGAAAATTAGTGGTTTTTCAATTTTGGGAACTCAAAATTTAAATATTTTATGTTCAGGATATTTTTAATTAATCTTTATTATTTGGAGACCAAATCATAATTTGTTTAAGGTTTGAACCTCTTAATATAATTATCCTAAATGACATTTCTAATGGAATCACAAAACCATCATTTCTTTGCTTGAATGATAGAGGCATCCTTTTCTAGTTTAAATGACATAAGTGTCACTTTTCTATTTAAGTAATACTAAGTGTCATTTCTGGAAAATTGAAGAAAGATGACTAAATAAATGATTGGGGTTGAAAGCCAATAAAAAATATCATTTATATGCATGTTGGGTAAATGAAGTAGAAAAAATAAATGAAAATTTTTTTTAGTAGAAAAGATGGAAAGAAATCAAGAAAATTTGGAAGACAAAATAGAAAAAAAAAAAATAATGAATAATAAAAAGCTAAAAATTTTTTTTTACAAAAGTTATCTTAGATGCTTATATTAATTAAAATAATACAAGTGATTAATTAAAAAGTTACATTATTGAAATATACTAGCAAATATCATCACCATAATCTTTAAAGCTTGTCAATATTGCAAAACATCCATATTACAAATAATACAAACAATAATACAATGAGAAGAACACGAGAAGACGATAAGAAAATGAGAAGAACACGAGAAGACGATAAGAAAATGAGAAGAGAGGCAACATTTTTAATTAGGTTTAATTTTGTCGATTAGAAGTTAAATTTTGTCCCAATGATAACCAACATGAGAATTTAGGTTTTTAATTTGATTCCCAATCTTGCATTGCTTGTGTTCATCTTGAATTTGTCCCTAATTAGAAGTTAAATTTAGTCTCTTTCTTGGTGTTGCATGTTCTTGGCCTTGATAATTGAATTTCCCAATTTTTTTTTTAAAATTCTTAAAGTCATAATTCCTATTATATACTATCCTATATCTTCCAGTCAAAAGTAGATGTGTCAAATGGGCCGGACTGGGCCAGCCGATCACATTTTTTCTAGGCCCACCAAGGCTCACATGTCGTGCCAAGCATGGTATAATTATTTGGAAGGTAGGCCTTGCATGGCCCATGACCCAAAATCAACCCGGGTTTGGGTCGGGTCTAGTCGAAGTAGGTGAGTTAGATTGGAATAAATTTAGGTTAAGTTAAATTTTAAAAATTAGGGTTTGAGACCTGCACCACCACATTGTCATCTCTGTCGAGCCTGCCGAGCCATCTCCAGTCAGGCGATACCGCATTGTTTTATCGGGCATCGTTTCATCGGTCGTCAGGCATCATTTCATCAGTTGTTGGGTGCGTCACCCATGCAGTGCCACATGCCAGGCACCCGGGTCATGATTGGCAAGGCATGTGGGCTGAAGATGAAGACCCTCGACCCAGCACGACATGAGCCATGCCATGAGTCGGCCTGGCAATGACATGGGCATGGGCACGAGTCTGCATCGTGTCATGGCAGGCCAGGCACGACCAAGTAGGGCTAGATCCGGGCTGCCCGACCCATTTGACACTTCTAATTAAAAGGCATGAATTTATGTTGAGATCATAGTTGTAGATGTTTTTTGAATCCTTTCCAAAGCACAAAGTTGTGATGACAAAGGAAACTATGACTAATAATTTTCTTCTCTAGAGTATAGAATCACGAGAAAAAAAGAATGCCACAATTAGTGTAATTCCTTTCTGTAACAAATAATTGTGGTGGTAAACAATGACATGACTAAATAATTTCTATTTGGAATACATATTTATGAAGAAAACGATAGTCATGATTGAGATAATTCCTCTATAGAACAAAAATTCTAGGCTACAAAATTATCATTACTAAGATAATTCCTCTTTAGAGTAAATAGTCATGACAGAAAAAATTACCATAACTAAAAATCACTTGGTGTTCTATGATTTAGGTTTTCTAAATAATATTCATGACATTGAAAAATACCATAACTTTTAATACAAATTTTGATATTAGTTGTCATGACATAGAAATAATATCACATTTGAATTTGTATTTTAAAACTAATATGGCTGTGACTCTAAGATAATGTCACAACCATTAAGAATATATTACATAGTGATAAATTATGATAACAGAGTGTGATAAAGTTATGACATGTAAAGATTACTATGACTTATTTGTAAAGTCACATATAAGAAAGACTATCCTATGTTGTCAAAAGGTATGTATTAATGCAAACCTATTGTGACATTAAAAATATCATTACATTTTCCTTATTGTCCTACCCTACATTCCAACTTTCCACTAAGTTAACTATTTATGCTCTAATTTTATCCAATTTCACTATTATTTATCTAAATCCATAAAAATAGTAATTTAGTGAAATTCTTAAATTTAAGACTCAGTTTAAGTACACTCACATCATGAAAATAATTAAAAATAAGCATAAAAACTTGGTACTTCAAGCATCAAACAAAATCATATACTAAAATATTTACTCATCATTAAGCAATGAATTTCCCTCTCTCTCTCTCTCTCTCTCTCTTCGATGCTTTATTTAAAACAAGACAAGGAAGAATGAAATATATATAAAAAAAGAAAGCACACACTGCATCAAGATGAAGAAGAAGGTTGTTGGATTGGTCAGCTAATGTATTAAACTCTTTAAATGGGAATTATGACTTGGAAGGATCAAATCATTTCATAGATGTGGAAGGTCTTTCCATATCTTCATTGTTATACATTGCCCATTTCATCATCCTTGAAATCATGTTGCATAATATATCTTGTCTCCTCCTGATTTAGTTGAGCACATTTTCAAAATAATCACGTGCATAGAACATATTTTTATAGTTCTCACTGTACTTCTCCAAGTCATATATCTATATTTTCTCTCTATACTTCATGTTACCTTTTATCTCTTGATCTCTTTCATTTATCATTCTTTGCTACTCATAGGTGATGGATTCATGGTGATTCCCAAAAGATTTAGTACTCGCCATCACTCTGATCTTCAATCTTTTCATTATATCTTCTAATATCTTTATAGCTTACTACTCCAACTTCTCTTGAGCAAACAAGAATAAGCTCTCCTTGCTGAGATACATCTCCTACATTATATCGTGTTTCTCCACTCTAGCCTTATCTTCTCTTTAATTTTCTTTACATATTTTTCTCACTTACTATCATTCTGCCATTAAGGAAATATGCATCATCATTGACTCCCTTTTTAATCTAATCATTCTTTTGTTAGCCTCCAACTTCATATCTTTCAATATAGTGAGGATTTCTTCCAAGTCTTATTCTTGTCTACTCATTGGAAATTCATATTTCAATGGAAATTCTTCCTTAAATTTTTCTCCAAATCTTTTTGTCTTCTATGTCGACTTTGTGGAAGATTGGCACTTCTTGCCATGCATTTTGATTATTTCCCTTCAAGAATTAACTTTCTCTTCTTATATTCTTCATGTCCTCTCTTCATAGCTACTAATGTCAGAGAAGATATTCATGGGCACCATTAATATATCTTTTCCCATGAATCTTACCTATGGAAGTCAATCAAGTCATACAAGAAGAAATGACTCATAGGGTTGTCATCACTATAAGAGACACCTCAACTTGTATGTGTCATATGATATACTAATTATCATCCTTCATGGCTAACACATAACTCTCAAACTATGGTAAAACCTCTAGGTTAGACATTTTACTTAACTCATACATCACTAAGGCCAATTCTTCTTCTAAAATATACACAATAGGTTGGTCTAAATAATGTCTGTACATTTAACTTCATATGTATAATACTCATAATAATAAAATCTATCTCATTCTTATGTTTTCACACATAGGTTTGTCTCATATGTTAAGAATATAAGAAATGTCACTTCTTTCTTATTGTATCACTTGAGTGTATCCTATGATAAACCTATCATCATCCACCATGGTCAATATGCATAAAACTATGATATTGTGAAAATCTTAAATTTCAGTTCTAAATATTATTCATATCCATCAATTTCCAAACCCAAATATTATCTTAAATTTAAATATTATAATATCATATCAATAATACATAAATACATAAATACATAAAAACCAACATAGGCTTGATATTCAACAAAAATTCACATGAGATGTTTTGGGTGACATCTCATACAATCAAGGATTCTCAATAATAGCCTAAGTGAGGATCTTGTTAGAACTATATTTATATTGAAAGTCATTTGGTTATAATGGATATGTATTTAATGAATTAAGTTATTTTTAACTATATGATAATCTACAATGAGCTAAGTTACCATTTAAATATATTACAATGCACATGTATCATTAATTTTACATATTAGATATAATTTGGTGCATTGAGTTCAACTTATATACATAAGATCAAATCATTAGTTCTTATAAAATATAAACATTTTGTTTATAATCTAAATAGATTTAGACATAATAATTGGTAAGATTGTAATACAAAATTTTAATAAGTCTAACTTAACTATGGGAAATGATATACTTCCAAATTCTTGTACTAACACATTTGTGTCTATTGAATGGGACCACCTCTAGGCGATTATTTTATACTGACATGTAAGATAATAGATATCCCATGGTCATTGTGAATATTATTACCCATAATCTTGAAATAATTAATAAATATAAGCACTTATTAATAGTTATTTTGATTCATACAGGTTGAGATCTATAAATAGATTAACAAGTTCAATGAGTTGGATAATTGTATTAACTATATGGTAAATATTAATTATTAATGGAATACATGTCTTGTGAAAATGGTTGATAATACTCCATTAAGGTTACTTATAAGTTTTAATAAAGTTAAATCCTACAAGTGAATTTTAATCTGATATATCAAAAAGTTAAGTCGAATATCTCAAGAAAATCATAAGATATTGATTAAATTAAATTATCAATACTTAAATTTAATTAATAAGTATCTATAATCTTTAAATGGAGTGATTAATGAGTTTTAAATGACAAAAAACTCAAATTGAATTTCGAATAAGTAAAAGAGTATAATTATAATTTTATTGGGAAAATAATTATTATTAATATAAATGAGATTATTTAATTTATATTGGAAGCCCAAATCTTATTTATGTTTTATGTCCCTTCCATAGACTTAACCCAGTGGCATATGTGATGGCTACATAATTCAAGAAAAAATATTTTATTTATTTGTTTAAATATATAAAATTAGTTTAAGCGATTTGGTTTAATATAAATATATATATATATATACTTAAAAAAATTATTTTCATTTGAGTGATCAAATGAAAAAAGTCATATCAATTATAAGTGATGTGATATGTGCTTATCTCAGTGGGAAGAAAAAGAAAAGAATCGATCTCTCTTCTTCCTCATGTGGTATTTGTTGTGAGATATATGGGAGAAGGCTTTGGGATTGCAAATGGAGCTCTCAAATAAGGTACGTCATCTACATCTTTAGCTTAAACCTCATCCAAATTCTCAAAAAAGAATAATTTATATGCATTATAAAGAGTAAAGATTTAAATCCTAATATATTTAAATCTCAAAACCTAATCTCAAATAATTATTGCTCATGTTTGCATTGTATTTGTCCCTAATTGGGGGCTGTAATTCATTTTATCATTGCCTAGGGTTTGATTTCTCTTGGCTCGAAATCCAATTCTTCTATCATCTCATCTATTTTTCCTTTTTTCTAAGTATTTCTTTTATACTTTAGGGATTAATGTGATTCTTTAAGCTCAAAATTCCAATGATATGATAGTTAGAGGTCGTAACTTTATTATTTCTTTGAATCTTATCTAGAGCACAAAAGTCATAGTGACAAAGAATGATACAACTCAAGTAACTCTCCTATAGAATACAATAATATGGTGCTAAGAATGGTTGTGACTAATATATTTTTTTTGGAACACAAAATTATGAAACTATGATTTACCATAATTTATGTATTTGTTTATGAAACACAAAATCATAACGTCACCAGAAAATACTATGACTTCTTGTATAAGTAGGGTACTTGGCAGCTACAACTTGAAAATTAGGTCACAACCATTATGGCATTAAGAGATAATACAACTTCAACTTCAAGAAAATGTCATTGTCACAAAGACTAAGTTACATAATGAAAAGATTGTGTTATCTTAGTAATAGAGTCTTGGTGTAGAAAGTTTACCATGCCTAATTTTTATAGTTATAGCTATGAAAGGATGTCACAATGACACAATATGACCGTAGAAGGTGTAAACTAGTTATGACATGAGAAATGTCATGATTCTCTATCACTTTTATTTTGTCCAAGTTATTGCTCTACCAATTCTATCAATATTATCCAAAATAATTCTAATTTTACTAACATCCATCCAATTCCATCAAAACTAATATTTTGTGAAATCTTTTCAATTAAAGTTTAAATACATACAAACACATCAATAAATGCATGTCAAATAACTTAACAAAGTCAATATATTGGGTGCTGAATAAATTGACACTAATAGTAGTCCATCCTCTAGAAATGAAGTTTTCTTAATTTTTAAAACTCATCATCAATAACATAATAAAATAAGAAAAAATAAAGTATAATAGCATCAAGGAAAACAAATATATAATATTTCAATATGGAGAAGAAAGGGGCAATATGATCAGCCATGAAGATCAAAATCTTGATATGAAAACTTTGCTATGGAGTATTATTATGACTTTGTTATACCACCTAATTTTATTGGTTAGATAATATCTCAAAAACTCATTAACAAGAATATCTTATCTATAAAGATCAATAAGTGCACAATAATACAAGTAGTAAAATGAGCTTTCATTTAGATATAAATCACACAAAAATTATATTAGTAGTTTGGTTATTCAACAATGATATAATTATTTTTCAATAAAATGAATATTTAGATTATTAAACAATCTTAGGTCTATGGGGTTGTTCATTTAATCCATATGATTGTATTAAAGTTATTCGACATGTATTTTGTTGGACATAGAATAAGGATTAGGGTATTGTGTAACGATTCATTACTCTAATTAAATACATGGTAGTTGTGACAATTGAGCTTATCCCAATGTTGTTCCATCATAGTTATCCCCTTGGTACATCACCACTGAAATAATAATTTATCTCTACTTTAGAATCATTCACAATCTCATACCTTTTAGGTATCTTCATTAACTATCCTTGATGGTTACTTCGTATGCACATTCTTATTCACCTACCTCATGTGTCATAAAGACCAAAGATAATATAGTTTATAAGTATTTGCACTTTTAGCTTCATAAGTATCATACTCATATAATAAATATATGTTTCTCCCAAGTTTCACCGAAGACAACTATATGAGTAAGAGCAACTTGCTCATGTCCCGAGGATTGCTTGTCATCATCCTCATTAATGATGATGCAACTCTCACACTAAAGGTATACTCTCTAGAAAAATATTTTATATAACATCTATCCTAATAGAGAACTAGTTCTTTTTAGAAATGTAAAATAGATTGACATGTAAAAGAATTCATACTCCTTTTTTCATATGTATCATACTCATGAAAATTAATATACTTAAATTTCGAATGTTAATGTATTGATTTATTTCATGCATTAAAGTCAGAAGGGATATCAATTTTTTTCTACCATATATACGAGTAAGCCTCATAATTTATCTATCATTATCCATAATGACAATCTCACACAAACCTACTAATAGTCAAAATTTTATTTCAAGTTCTATTTAATCACTATCTATCAATATCAATAATACAAAATAAATCAAACATATTCATCCATAAATACAAAATAATATCATATCATATTTATTCAAATTACACAAGTCCTAAACTCATACTATTTTGGTAAAAAATTTTGAATCTAATAAGAGATGAGAGGTTTGAGAGCTACACCCAACTCTAGTAATTATATTAAGTTTCATGTCACTTTCTTGCTTGTGGAACTCCTAAGAAGAGAGAAAGTCACCCCTAGGATTTAGTTATTTTTGTGGCTTTGTTTATTATGTTAAGAGAGAGGAAGAAGAATGAGAAAGATTTATCTAAATTTCTCTATCTTCTACTTTTATACTTGGATGATTTTATATTATTCCAAGTAGGGAGTCATGACTTTCAAAAGAAAGATACCACTCCATCATTCATCTATTAAGCTTGAGGTTGTGACTATAAAAGTGACCATGACTATGAATTGCATCCCAATCTTTCTATTATACAAAGTTGTGGAACTGCAACCATCATGATGTGGACCTAATGTCTTTATAACATAAAATCAATGGCACTATAAAGTAGCCATAGATTCGAGCATTTGCATTCTTGCCCTTAATAAATGGTCATGATGCTACGATAAAGTTACATCATGGTAAAGAGCTTCTCATATTAATATATGGTCATGGTGTTGTGATAACGTTATGGCATTGGTATTTATTCTTCTTGATTATTATATGGCCACAATGTTATAATATAGCCATGATACTAAGAATGTCTTTTGTATCTCATGGTCAGTGTATTAAAAAATTATTGTACCATAAAATTTGTCCTTCATATATCTTCTAGTATTCATGGTGCTATGGGGGGCTACAACATTGATCTTCTTTTCTCTTATATATTATGTTGTTGTGGCACTACAAGAATATCATGATACTAGTAATTCACTTGAGCATAAAAGTCACTTCTTTGCCTTCCTTTGAGGACAAGAGTCATGACTTTGATAAATAATTATACTTGAGTAATATTCTCTATATTTTTTGGTGTCACAAAATTTGCAGCTCTGAATTATTGATGCTTTGTCTTGAGTAGTTTTAATTTTAAAACTTTCGATAACTTAAAAGATGTAGCTTTGTAAAAAGGTCATAGCTTTAATGAGCCATATAAAAGATAAAGTCATGATACTTAGACTTGGCCATGACCTTAAGCACTAGTGAGATAGTTACTTGTTGTGATGTAAAATTTATATTGCAGCCATTTAAATTTCATGAGATAGGTATGATTGTGACTTCATAATAATATTACAATCACTAAGAATATGTCATATTGTGAAAATATATGTCAATAAGTTAGTAGGGTTGTAGTGTATAAGGATTGCCACAACCAATTAGTTAGAGTTTTGATCAAGAATGAATGTCTAAACTATGTAAGACTCATTATTCAGCTTTTTCTATAGAACACCTCTAAAAATTTATCAATTTCATAATTATTCATCTAAACTCACCAAAACTCCAAAATCATAAAATTTTACATTAATTTCCCACATTTCATGCCTACACAAATCATGAAGTTCCAAAATCTCTATGAATATTTGATAGTTTAACACTGAACAAATTCACACACTAAAATAATTACTCGTCAATGAGTAATAAATTCTTTTTCCATGACAAAGTCTTCATTTTTTCTAAAAATTGTTATGACTAGGATTGAGTGTTGTGGGATCTAAAAATTAATGGAACAACTTCAAGAAGGCATGTTGATTATCAAGACAGAGTTTGAGTTCCATGATTTACATGTTGGTCATTGGATGTGTACATTTATTTATGTAGTAGATATATGTATTTATTTCAACACGTATATGAAAAAAAATGTTTGGATTTCCTCCCAAGCAAAGCTATGTTTAACAATTATAGTTGGACCATCAAAATCTTTTTTCCTCTATATAAGATCTCTTATGTTTATGCTATCTTCTTAGTATATTATTTTACATTTTCTAATTTGTTTCTTCCTTTAGTTTGGCTTCAACTATACTTTTTTGTTGGGTTGTTTCATTATCTCATGATGTGATATAAGTGAATGCTACAACTATGTCTTCTATGCTGATTTGTCCATTTTCTTTATGAATCCCCTAAGTCAGCGCACTAAGTATAGCCGTGGCTTTAATTTTAAGCCTTTCTTTGTACTTATATTCTTATATCATCAAAGTCACATCATTGAGTGAAGTTGTAACTTTTTCATGAGGCTTTTTATTATTTCTTTTATTTTGTAACTCCAAAGTCATGGTACTGGGCACATCCATATCTTTGTCATAATGCTTTCCTTAGTCATTTTCTTATGCAATAACAAAATCATGATGTTGTGCACAATCATCACCTTGTTTTTGATTGGCTCTTCCAAAATTTCCATCTCAACTTTATTTTTCTCTATTGATCTCTCATCTTATTTGAAGTTGTCAACATAAAACTCTTATAAGGTTGTGACTTTGATGAATATTGTGATCTCATAGAAATCATCTTTCTTTATTTTCTTTTTTTCATAATTCCAATATAAGTCTACCTCTTCGTATTCTTTATCTTCATCACTTTAAAGTTGTTTATCAGCTTCATATCATTCATCTTCATTAGGCCAACATTCTTATATGAAATACTTCCATAGGAAATCAACTTTCCATTGTATTGTGGTATATAAAAGATTGTTAATTCTTCAACACCCTATTTTATCATCATCTAGACCCCATAAGCTAGTATAATAATTGAACTTCACTTTTTTTTCACTAATACAAAGAGTGAACACCCCTTTCTTGATATCAATAAGAGTTTGTCTCATGGAAAAATATGATATGATTATCCCAATATGAATGGTGCATAGTTT
Source organism: Sapria himalayana (assembly GCA_029783825.1). Lineage (NCBI taxonomy): Eukaryota > Viridiplantae > Streptophyta > Magnoliopsida > Malpighiales > Rafflesiaceae > Sapria > Sapria himalayana. The sequence goes on from JAREIK010002708.1 coordinate 4,397,958, forward strand.
TCCTCATTTATTTCCAATACAATGAAATCTACTAAAAAAATAAATATAACCATCTTGACCAATACATCTTTGATGATTCCATCTAAATACTTGATAGTCCAATTCACTATTTGGAGTGAAAGATATGTTAGAGTAATTTTAATAAGATTTGATTTTTATCCAATTGAAATGGGCACTAAGTTGACAATTGATCCAAAGTCAGACAATTCTTTCATAAATCTTATGTAGTTTGATATTTGAGTTAAAACTTTGACAAATAGTATACTCACTTCTAACATCTAAAATATATTGAGAAACTTCTTGAAGTATTTATCTAATTTTTCTTTTCTAAATCATTAAGGAAATGAAAGATTCATCAGAAAATTATCATTAGTTTCATTCTGATTCATGTCTTTATCTCAATAGCTTTGGATAACTTCTATTTGCTCCTCTATTTCTTTGTTTCCAATTTTTCATCTTCTGATTAAATTTGGGCTTGAACTTATTTTGGAGTTGCAATGTTGTTAGGTTCCATAGAATCATATCATTCATATTTTTGTTCTCTTTAGTTTCTATTACAAATTCTTAGTAAATTTATGGTAGAGTCCTAACTTTTAAGGTCACGACATTATCACCCCCAAAAGTTTTAAAGATCTCTTTTTAAAAATATATTTGTAGCATTATAGCAGTGAATTTTGAGAAATTCATAACACAAGTACCCCCAATAGTTCAATAACTTTTTTGTTCAAAATATCTTGGTAGTTCTTTCTCACTTCTTAATAATATTGAAGAGAAATTCTTCAAATTTATTTTCATATTAATTGGTAGTTTGTTTACTATTCTTTGCTTTATTGTTATTATCAATTATTTGAGATGATGCCCAATATTCCTAATCATTAAACTTGTTTGATCCATTCTTGTTCCAAGTCCCACCAACCGATTGTCATAGGTATCATTCTTCTTTTTCAACTCATATAAGATAGTTTACATCCCTTTTTCAAATAAGCTTCTATACTTTTCATGATGGATGATAATTAATACTCGAATCTCCTTGATCAGTGTAGCCCATCCCATTATTCTTCATATTTCTAGAAGGTTCTCTGATATTTTACAACCCACTCTCATAGCATCCATATATATGATTTCTCATGTTCATATAGTAATGCATCGGGACATTGTAGTTGGGTTAAAACATATACTATTTACTTTAAATTTGGTTGGCTTCTTCCATTTGGAAAATGTGGTACGAGTCCATTGATTTATATGGATGTTAAATGGTAATTTTCATTGATATATTTCTCTTTTCAATATATATAAGCCATAGCCACACCTAATATTATGGCTTTGTGCTACAAAAGCTAAATGAACAATCACAATTTTTTTTTAATGTCATGATAATCAAATAAAAGAAAGAGACTAAAGACATAACTCATTCCTAGTATTATGAATTTGTGTTATATAACCATAAGACCAAATTCACATCTTTTATTCAATGCTACAATTTACCATTTAAACACCCATTGTGGACACACTATGTGTCCTTTAAAAAAAACTTGAAGAAATTCTAAAAAAAACCATGAGGAGCATGTGGAAGATGAAAACCTAAAGCTCTAACTTTATTTTCTAGGCAATTAATGATCAACAAGAGTGATACAAGGAACAAAAATAAACCTAATGATGTGAGTGAGCATGCACTTTGACCCCCTCTTAATGACAAATTATGGCGTGATTGATTGAGTTTTTGAGGGATTTAGGATTTTGAATCCAAGATTATTTTGAAGGATGTAATTGGGCACTTAGATTTGTACGAGATAAATTTCTATGTATCTCACAAATTATTTTTTTTCAATAATATTATAAATGTAGAATCTAGGTATGATGTAATATTATAATGTGAGATAGATGCTTCGTTTTATAAATTATTATTATTGTTTGTTGCAATTTAGTTTATTTATGGATGGATTAGTAGTTAGATATAAGTAAATCTAAGGTTTTGGATATCAGTGTATTCATGCATGATGGAGTGATAGATGATGATAGGTAACACATGAAACACACTCATGTGTTATGATAGGAAAAAATGATGACCTTCTAATAATGATGAATGATAAAAACTCATATGACAAAACTTAATATTAAGATGAACTTAATCATTATGAATATGCCACTTATGAAGTTGAAAGCAAGATGCTCTTAAAAACTAATCAGTTGTGCTTGTTTTAGAGGAACTAACCCTCAATTCATATTGGATATTAAATATAATATGTTCCTAAGGCTTTCATATTTAGTGTAGGAGTTTCTTGTCATGGTAAAAGATTGTGATATATGAGCAATGTGAAAATTGTTAAAGAAAGTGACTTGTAAGTGGTGATAGTCTTATGAGCTACTTTTGGTCTTATGATTGCCACTAATAAAATATGAGAAAAAATATATGTTAATTGTGTGAGTATGAACGTAATGAAGTCAAAAGTGCATATATTTTAGTTATCACATCAATTCTCATTGAAAATATACAAGATGTCAAATAATAAAAATACACTTTCAAAATAATCATTAAGAAAGAAAGTATTAACAGAAAAAGAAGAATAATAAGAAGATGAAGAAAAAAAAATAATAAGTAGTAGTAGTAGAAGAATAAGAAGAACAAGAACAAAAAAAGAATATTAATATAAAAAAAGAATAAGATTAAGAAGAGGAAGTTGAAGAATCAGAAGAAGTTGAAGAAGAAGAAAAAAAAATAAGAAGAAGAAAAAAAAACAAGAAGAAGAAACAAAATCAGAAGAAGAAGAAAGAGAAAAAGAAGAAAAAAATAAGGAGAAGAAAAATAAGAAAAACAAGAAGAAAGAGAAAAATAAGAAGAACAAGAATAAGAATAAGGATAAGAAAACAAAGAAGGAGAAGAAGAAAAGTATAAAAAGAAGGAGAATAACAATAATAATAAAAAGAAGAAAGAGAATAACAATAAGAAGAAGTGGAGAAATAGAAGAAGAATAACAAGTTGAAAAAGATGAAGAAAGAGAAGATACAAAAGCATAAAAAAGTATAAGTGGAGATACAAGAAGGAGAAGCAAAGGGTGAAGAAAAAAAAGAAGTATAAATAGTAGAAAAAAATTAGAAGAAAATGTTGGACAAGAAGTAGTAGTAGTAATAGACGAAGAAGAATGATAATGAGTAAAAAAATAAAAAGAAGAAGAACGATAATAAGTGAAGGAAGAATGAAAATAAGAAGAAAAAGAAGAAGAATAATAATAATAATAATAAGTGGAAGATGAAGTAGTAAAAGTAGTAGTAGAAATAGAAGAAGAAGATAATAATGGAGAATGAGAAGAAGAAAAAGAAGATGAAAAAAATAGAAGAAAAGTAATAAAAAGAAATAGAAAAGCAAAAGAAGAAGAAAATGGAGAAGTAGTAAAAAGAGAAGAATAAATAAAATAAGAAAAAGAAAAAGAAGTAGTAAAAAGAGAAGAATAAATAAAATAAGAAAAAGAAAAAGAAGTAGTAAAAGGAGAAGAAGATGAAGAATAAGAATGAAAAGAAAAGAAGAATAAGATGATAAAGAATATGAACAAGAATATGAACAAGAATAAGTAGATGAAGAAAAAAATAAGTAAAATAAAAATAAGAAGAAGATGAAGAAGAAGCAGAAGTAAAACTAGAAGAGAAATAAGAAGGAGAAGTAGAAGAAGAAAAAGAAAAGGAAAAAAGAAGTAAAGATGAAGAAATGGAAAAAGTAGAAGAACAAAGAATAAGATGAAGAAGAAAAATATTAAAAAGAAGAAAGAGAGAATTAATATAAGTAGAAATTAAGAAGAAAAAAGAAGATGCAAAATAAGAGGGAGCACAAGATTAAAAAAGATCTCAAAGAAGAAGAAGAAGAAGAAGATAATGAAGAAGGAGAAAGGGGAGAAGGAGAAGAAGGAGAAGAATGAGAAAAAGGATAAGGTAGAAGAAGATAATAATGATGAAAAATAAGAAGAATAAAAAGTAGAAGAAAAAGAAGATGTTGAAGAAGGAGATGAATAAGAAGAAGAAGGAATACAATAAGAAGAAGAATAATAATAAGAAATACAAGAAGAAAGAGAAGAAGAAAAAGAAGAAGAATATGAAGAAAAAAAAAAGAAAAAAAAGATAAAGAAGAATAAAAAGATAAAGAAGAAGAATAATAATAATAAGGAAAAGAAGAAGTGAAGAACTAGAAGAAGAATAACAAGGAGAACTAGAAGAAGAAGAAAGAAACAAAGATGAATGATAATAATTAGTAAAAGAAGAATGATAATAATTTGTAATAAAAGAAGAAGAAAAAGAAAATGTAGAAAGTAAGGAAAAAGTTGTAGTAGAAGTACAAGAAGAAGGAGAAAAAGAAAGGAGAAAAAAAATAATTAATAAAAGTAAAGAAATACAAAGAAATAAAAGAAAAGGAATATTAAGAAATAGAAACGTTGAAGAATAAGAAGAATATGAATAAGAAAGAAAAGAAGTAGAATGAGAAGAAGAATTAAAAGTAGAACAGGCATTTCTAGAAGGAGAAAAAGATGAAGAAGATGATGAAATAGAAGAAGAATAATAATAATAATAATAAGATGATAATGAATAAAAAATAAAAAGAAGAAGAAGAATTTAAATAAGAATAATAAGAAAGATGATAAAAAATGAAAAAAAGGAGGAAAAGTAGAATAAGAAGAACAAGATGAAAAAGTAGAACAAGAAGAAATAGAAGTAAAACTAGAATAAAAAAAGAAGGAAGAATAAGAATAAAAAGTAGCATACGAAGAAGAAGAACAAGAATAATAATAAGAATTAGCATAAAAAGAAGAAGAACAAAAAGAAGAAGTAGTAGTAGCATAAGAAGAAGCTAAATAAGAATAAGAAAAATAAGCAGAAAATATAATAGAAAAAAAAGGATGAAAAGAATGAGAATAATTAGTAAAAATTTAAGAAAAATAAGAATAAAAAGAAGAATATGAGGAAGAAGAAGAAAAAAAAGATAATAATAATAATAATAATAATAAAATATAAAAGAAGAAAAATAAGTACAAGTAGTATTATAAGAATAAAAAGAACATTAAGTAGAAGTAGAAAAAAGAGAATAATAATGATAATAATAATAAGTAGCATAATAAGTAGAAAAAGAAAAAAAAGGAATATGAAGTTGTGGACGTAGAAGAATAAGAAGGAACAAAATAAGAAGAAAAAAGAAGAAAAATAAAATAAAAATAAAAATAATACTAAGAAATCAAAAATGTAGAAGAAGGAAAAAAAGGGAAAGCAGAAGTTGAAAGAGAAGAAGAAGAAGAAAACTAAGAGCAAGAAACATAATAAAAATAAAACAAGAAAAAGAAGAAGAAATTGTAGTAGTAAAATAATGAGAAGGTGAAGAAGAAGAAGAAGAAGAAGAAGACGAAGAAGAAGAAGAAGAAGAATAAGAAGACGAAGAAGAAGAAGAAGACGAAGAAGAAGAAGAAGAAGACGAAGAAGAAGAAGAAGACGAAGAAGAAGAAGACGTGGAGGAGGAGGAGGAGGAAAGAGAAGTAGAATAAGAGAAAGAAGAAAAAAAGGAGAAATAGAAGAAGAAAAAGGAGGAGACTAAGATGAATAAGTAAAAAAAGATTAAGAAGGAGGAAGAGTAGTATAAGAAGAGTTAAAGTATAAGAAGAGTTTAAGTAGAAAAAGAAGGAGAAGGAAAAGATATAAAGAAGAAGAAGAAGAAGGAGAAGAAGATGTAAAGAAGAAGAAGAAGAACAAGAAGAAGAAAAAAAAGTAAAGAAAAAAAAATAAAAATAAGTGGGAAAAGAATAAGTACAAAAAAATGAAGAAGAAAAAGAAGTAAAAAGAAGATGATGAAGAATAATAAAAATGAGAAGAACAAGTAAAAGAAGTAAGAAAAATAGAAGAAGAAATAGAAGAATAATAAGAAGAGAAAGTGAGAGTAGGATAATAAGAAGAAACGAAGGAGAAGCAAAAGAAGAAAAAAAAGTGGAAGGAGAAACATAAGAAGGACAAGAAGATGAAGAAAAAAAAACCAAGTATGAGGATAAGAATAAGAACAAATATAATTAGTAAAAGGATTAGTAGAAGAAGAAGAAAAAAATGATGAAGAAGAAGAGAGTGAAGAAAAAAAGAAATATTTAGAAGAAGAAAAAGAAAATGATGCTAATGATGATGAAAGAGTAGAAGAAGAATAATAATAAGGTGAAAAAAAATAAAATGTAGAAAAAGAATAATATGAAAAAAATTAGAAGAAAGAGAATAAGAATAAAAAAAACAAAGAGAAGAAGAAGAAGAAGTGGAACAAGAAGAAATAAGAAAAAGTAGAATAAGATGAAGGATAAAAAGAAGAAAGAATAAGGAGTATAAATAAAATGAGAATAAAAAGGAGGAGAATAGAAGAAGGAAGGGGAGGATAAGAAGAAGAAGAAGAAAATTAGGAAGGAGTAGGATAATAAGAAAAAATGTAGAAGGATAAAAAAAATAAGTAGAAGGAGAAAAAAAGGATAAGAAGATGAAGCAAAGAAAGAATAAGCAAGAAGAAAAAAAGAAAAAAAAACTATAAGCAATAGAATGATTAATAAAAGAAAAAGTAGAAGATGGTAATGAATAAAAGAGTGGAGAAAAAGAATAATAAGAGAAGAATAAGAAATTGATGATAATGATGATGATTATGATGATCAAGGAACATAAAAAATGATGGGGAAAAAGAAGGAGAATAAAAAGGAGGAGAAAAAGAAGAATAAAATAAAATGAAGAAGAATAATAATAAAATAAAAAAGGAATAAGGGATAAAGAATAAAAAGAAGAAGAATAAGTAAAAAAAGAAAGAAAAAAATAATATTAAGAAGGAAAAGAAGAAGAAGAAGAAGAAGAAAAAGAAAAAAAAGAAGAAAGAAATGTTTAAGAAAAATAAGTTGAAGAAGAAGAAGAACAATGAATACAAGGAGACCAAGGCAAATAAGTAGAAGAAGAACAAGAAGAAGAAAGCAAATTTGTAGAAGAAGAGTTGAAGTAGAAGAAGTAGTACAAGGAGAAGAAATAAAAAATACAAAGAAGAAGAAAAATAAGTAGAAGAACAAAAAAAAGAAAAATATGGGGGCAAATAATAAGATGAAAAATTTGAATTAGAAAGGATGAAAAAAAAAGAATAAACAAAAGAACAAGTAGAATAATAAGAAAAATAAGAAGATGAAAAAATAAAAAAGAAGAAGAAGAAAAGGAAGGAGGAGTAGGAGAATATGATACAAATTATAAAGAGAAGAAAAAGAAGAAAAGTAGAAAGAGTAGAAAATGAAGAAAAATAAGTGGAAGGAGAAAAAAGGGCAAGAAGATGAAGAAAACAAGAAAGAATTTGGAGGATAAGAAGAAGAATAAATATAAGTAGTAGAAGGATTAGAAGAAGAATAAAAAAAATGTTGAAGAAGAAAAGAGTTAAGAAAAAAATAAAATATTTAGAATAACACAAAAAAGATGATGATGATGAAAGAGAAGAAGAAAAAGCAGAAGAAAAAAAAAGAATAAGGAGGAAAAAAAAAGAATAAAATGAAGAAGAATTATAATATGAAAAAGAAGAAGAAAGAGAAAATGAATAAAAAAGAAAAAAGAGAAAAAGAAGAAGAAGAAAATATGATATAGAAGCAGAAGGGGAGCAATAAGAAAGAAGACAAAGAAGAGTAGGATGAAGAATAAAAAGAAGAAGAAAGAGATGAAAAATAAGAAGGGAAATAAGAAGAAAGAAGAAAAGTAGAATAAGATGAAGAATAAAAAGAAAAAGAAAAAGAAAAAGAAGATGGAGTAGAAAAAAGAGAAGAAATAGATGAATACGAATAAGGAGAAAGAGGAGGTAGAGACGAAGAGTTGAAGTAGAAGAAGAAGGAGAAATAAAAAAAATGAACAAGTAGAATAGGGACAACAAGAAGAAAAATAAGTAGAAATAAAATAAGAGGGAAAAGAATAAGTAAAAAATATGAAGAAGAAAAAGAAAAAAAAAGAAGAAAAAAAAGAAGAAGAAAAAGAAAAAAAAGCATGAAGAAAAAAAATCACGAAGAAAAAAAAGAAGAAAGAAAAAGAAGAAGAAAAAAGCAAAAGGAGAACAACAAGTAGAAGAAAAAGGACAAGAAAAAGAAGAAGAAGAAATAAAAAAATGATAAGAAGAGGAAGGAGGAGTAGTTGAACAAGAATAAAAGTAGGAGCAAAAAAAGAAGAAGAATAAGTGGAAGGAGATAAAAAAATACAAGAAAATGTTCTAAAAAAAGAAGAAGTTTGAGGATAAGAAGGAGAAATATAAGCAATAAAAGGATTAGAATAAGAAGAAAAAGGATGGTGAAGAAGATGAATGTAATAAAAATGAAGAATATTTAAAAGAAGAAGATCATGATCTTGATGATGAAAGAGAAAGAAAAAGAAAAGTAAGAAAGAAAGAAAGAAGAATAAGGTGGAAAAAAAAAGAAAAAAGAATAAAATGAAGAAGAAGAAAAATATAAAAAACAAGAATAGAGTGAACAAGAATAAAAAAAGAGAGAATAAGAAGAAGAAGGGGAACAAGAAAAAAAATAAAAAATAGAATAAGATGAAGGTTAAAAAGAAAAAGAATAAGGAGTAGAAGTAGACGACAAATAAGAATGAGAAGATATAGAAGGATGATGAGTATAAGAAGGAGAAGAAGAGTAGGAAAACAAGAAGAAAATTCATAGGAGAAAACAAGAGAAGAATAAGTTGAAGGAGAGAAAGAAGATGGAAAATATGATGAAACAAAAATAGAAGTAAAAAATAATAAGAATAAGAAGTATAAAAAATAGAAGGGTTAGCATAAAAAGAAGAAGAAAATTATGATGATGATGATAATGAGAGTGGGGAAAAAGAAAAATAAGTAGAAAAAGAAGAAGAAGAAGAAGAATGATGATGATGATGAATGAAAAGTAAAAGGAGAAGGGGAAAAAGAAGAAGAAAAAGAAGTTGAAAAAGAAGAAGGAGAAAAAGAAAAAAAAGAATAAAATGAAGAGGAAGAAGGAGAAGAAGGAGAAGAAGGAAAATAAGAAGTAGAAGGGGAACAAGAAGAAAAATAAAAGTAGAATAAGATGAATGATAAGATGAAAAAGAATAAAAATAATAAGAAGTAGAATGAGAAGGAGAAGAAAAAGAAGAACAAATAGAAGAAGAAGGAGAAAAAGAAACATATAGAATAAAAAGGAGAAGAAGAACAGGCGGAATAAGAAGGAAAAGAAGAACAAATAAAAGAAGAAGGAAAAGAAGAACAAATAGAATAAGAAGGAAAAGAAGAACACATAGAAGAAGAAGGAAAAGAAGAAGAATAAAAAGAAGAAGAATAAGAAGAAGATGAAATAGTGGTAAATAGAGAATATAAAGAAGAAAGATAAAAAGCAAAACAAAAATATAAGAAGTAGAAGAATAAAAAGAATAAGGAGAAGGAGAAAAATAAGAAAAAATAGAAAAAGAAAAAGAACAAAAAGAATAAGATGAAGCAAATTTGGAAGAAGAAGAACTAAAATAAAAGCAAGAAAAAAGTAGAAGAAAATAATAAAGAAGTTAAAGAAGAAAAAGAAAAAGAAGAAGATAAAATAGAAAATGAAGAATTAGCAAAAAAACGAAAATGAAGAAGTAGAAGAAGTAAAATAACAAGTACAAAAAAGGTAAGAAGTACGAGTAAAAGAAGAAGATGAAGTGGAATAAAAATTAGATAGTTTAGAATAAGAAGAACAAGAAAAAGAATTAAATAAGAAAAAAAAGAATAAGAAGAACAAGTAAAAAAACATATGAAAAACAAATGAGGAGAAGTTCTATAAGAAGAATAAGAAGTACACGTAGTAGAAGATGAAGAATATGAGGATGTAGAACAATAAGGAGATGAAAAATATGTAGAAGAATAAAAAGTATGGTAAGAAAAAAAAGAGAAAAAAAATGAAGAATAAGAAGATAATGAAGAAAGAGAAGAAGAAAAAGGAGATGACAAAAAGAAGAATCAAAATAATAAGTAGAAGAATAAAAAAAGCAGAAGAAGTAGAAAAAGAATAAGAATGTTGAGAAAAAAAAAAGAACATTGATGAAAAGGAGAAGAAAAAGGTAGAGATGAAGGAAAAGAAGAAGGATAAGAAAAATATGAAGATGGAAATCAAGAAGAAGAAGAAAAGAAGACAAAAGAAATAGAAGGAGAAGAAGAACAAAAAGAAAAAAGAGGAGAAGAAGAAAAAGTGGAAAATAGAAGGAAAAGAATACCAAGAAAAAGTAAGGAGAATATGAAAAGAAGAAGATAACGAGAGAGAACAAGAAAAAAATGAAGAACAAGAAGTATATGGAGAAGATTAAAATGAAGTAGAAGAAAAATAAGCAAAAGAAAAAAAGAAGAAAGAGGCAAAAAAGAAGTAAAAAAAGAAAAAGCAAAGTAGATTATGTAGAATCAAATGAAGAAGTAATAGTGGTAGATGAAGAGAAAGATGCTCTAGAAGAAGTAGAAGAAAGAAGAAAAATGAAAATTAGTTGTAGAAGAAAAAAAAAGAACAATAAGAAAAAGAATAAAAAGAATAAAAAGAATAAAAAGAATAAAAAGAATAAAAAGAATAAAAAGAATAAAAAGAAAAAAAAAGAATAAAAAGAAAAAGAAGAAGAAATAGTTGAACAGGTAGACGAGAAAAAGTAGAAGGAGAAGCAAAAGAATAAGTATAAGTAAAAGCATACAAAAAAAAGAAGTTGAACAAAAGTAAGAAGAAGAATGAGAAGTAAAATAAATAGAATGTGAAGAAGAAGAAGAATAAGCATAAGAACATGAAGAATATAAATGATAAGAAGTAAAATAGAAAGTAAAAGAAGCATAAAAAAAGAGAACAATAAGAAGTAAATGAAGACGGAGAAGAAGAAGAAAAAAAAGAAGAATAAGAAAAGAAGAAGGAAGAGGAGGAGAGGGAGGAGGAGGGGAAGGAGGGGGAGGGGGAGGAGGATGAGGGGGAGGAGGAGGAGGGAGAAGAGGATGAGGGGGAGGTTGGAAAAGGTGGAGCAGGACGAGGGGGAGGGGGAGAAGGGGGAGTGGGAATGGGGGAGGGGGGAGGAGGGGGGAGGGGGAGGAGGAGGAGGGGGAGGTGGAGGGGGAGAAGAGGATGATGGGGAGGAGGAGGAGGGGGAGGAGGGGGAGTAGAGGGAGGTGGGGGAGGGGGAGGAGGAGGAGGAGAAAGAAGAAAAAGAAGAAAGAGAGAAAGAAAAAGAAAGAAGAAAAAGAATAAAAAAAAGAAATAGAAGAAAAAGAATAAAGAAGAAGAAGAAAGAAGAAGAAAAAAAAAGAAAAAATTAAAAAGAAGAAAAATAAAGAAGAAGAAAAAAAATGAAGAAGAAGAAGAAAGAAGAAGAAAAGGAAAAAAAAGAAGAAAAATAAAAAGAAGAAAAAAAAGAAAAAGAAAAAGAATGAAGAATAAGAAGAAAGAAGAAGAAGAAAGAAGAAGAAGAAAGAAGAAGAAGAAGAAGAAGAAAAAGAAAGAAAGAAGAAGAAGAAGAAGAAGACAGAAAGAAGAAGGAAGAAGAAAAAAGAAGACAGAAGAATAAGAAAGAAGAGAAGAAGAAGAAGAATAAAAGAGAAAAGACAGAAAAGGAAGAAGAAAGAAGAAGAAGAAGAAGAAGAAGAAGACAGAAGAAGAAGAAGAAAGAAGAAGAAGAAGAAAGAAGAAGAAGAAAGAAGAAGAAGAATAAGAAAGAAGAAGAAGAATAAGAAAGAAGAAAAAGAAAGATGAAGAAGAATAAGAAAGAAGAATAAGAAAGAAGAAGAAGAAGAAAGAAGAAGAAAGAAGAAGAAGAAGAAAGAAGAAGAAGAAGAAGAAAGTAGAAGAAGAAGAAGAAGAAAGAAAAAGAAGAAGAAAGTAGAAGAAGAAGAAAAAAGAAGAAGAAGAAGAAGTAGAAGAAGAAGAGGAAAGAAGAAGAAGAAGAAAGAAGGAGTAGAAGAAGAAGAAGAAGAAAGAAGAAGAAGAAGAAAGAAGAAGAAGAAGAAGAAAGAAGAAGAAGAGGAAGAAGAAGAAGAGGAAGAAGAAGAGGAAGAAGAAGAGGAAGAAGAAGAGGAAGAAGAAGAGGAAGAAGAAGAGGAAGAAGAAGAGGAAGAAGAAGAGGAAGAAGAAGAGGAAGAAGAAGAGGAAGCAGAAGAGGAAGAAGAAGAGGAAGAAGAAGAGGAAGCAGAAGAGGAAGAAGAAGAGGAAGAAGATGAGGAAGAAGAAGAGGAAGAAGATGAGGAAGAAGAAGAGGAAGAAGAAGAGGAAGAGGAAGAAGAAGAGGAAAAAGATGAGGAAGAAGAAGAGGAAGAAGATGAGGAAGAAGATGAGGAAGAAGATGAGGAAGAAGAAGAGGAAGAAGAAGAAGAAGAAGAGGAAGAAGAAGAGGAAGAAGAAGAAGTGGAAGAAGAAGTAGAAGAAGAAGAAGAAGAAGTGGAAGAAGAAGAAGAAGAAGAGGAAGAAGAAGAAGTGGAAGAAGAAGTAGAAGAAGAAGGAGAAGAAGAAGTGGAAGAAGAAGAAGAACTGGAAGAAGAATAAGAAGAACTGGAAGAATAATAAGAGGAAGAAGAAGAAGAAGTGGAAGAAGAAGGGGAAGGGGAAGAAGAAGAAGAAGAGGAAGAAGAAGAAGAAGAGGAAGAAGAATAAGAAGAACTGGAAGAATAATAAGAGGAAGAAGAAGAAGAAGTGGAAGAAGAAGAAGAAGGGGAAGAAGAAGAAGAAGAGGAAGAAGAAGAAGAAGAGGAAGAAGAAGAAGAGGAATAAGAAAAAGAGGAATAAGAAGAAGAGGAATAAGAAGAAGAGGAATAAGAAGAAGAGGAAGAAGAAGAAGAGGAAGAAGAAGAAGAGGACAAAGAAGAAGAGGAAGAAGAAGAAGAAGAATTAGAAGAGGAAGAGGAAGAAGAAGAAGAGGAAGAAGAAGAAGAGGAAGAAGAAGAAGAAGAAGAAGAGGAAGAGGAAGAGGTAGAGGAAAAAGAAGAAGAAGAAAATGAGGAAGAAGAAGAAGAGGAAGATGAAGAAGAAGAGGAAGAGGAAGAAGAAGAGGAAGAGGAAGAAGAAGAGGAAGAAGAAGAATAAGAAAAAGAGGAAGAAGAAGAAGAGGAAGAAGAAGAAGAGGAAGTAGAAGAAGGAGAAGAAGAAGTACAAGATGAAGGAGAAGAAGAAGGAGATGAAGGAGGAGAAGGAGGAGAAGAAGGAGGAGAAGAAGGAGGAGGAGAAGGAGGAGAAGAAGAAGGAGAAGGAGGAAAATAAAAAGGTGAAGTAGGAGGAGGAGAAGGAGGAGAAGGAGGAGAAGAAGGAGAAGAAGAAGGAGAAGAAGGAGGAGAAGAAGGAGGAGAAGAAGGAGGAGAAGGAGGAGAAGGAGGAGAAGAAGGAGGTGAAGGAGGAGGAGGAGGAGAAGGAGGAGGAGAAGGAGGAGAAGAAGGAGGAGAAGAGGGAGTAGAATAAGGAGGAGAAGAAGGATGAGAAGAAGGACGAGGAGGAGAAGAAGAAGAAGGAGAAAGAAGGTGTAGAAGAATGAGGAGAAGAAGTAGGAGAAGAAGGAGAAGAAGGAGGAGAAGAAGGAGGAGAAGAAGGAGGATAAGAAGGAGGAGGATAAGAAGGAGGAGGAGAAGGAGGAGAAGAAGGAGGAGAAGAAGAAGGAGAAGAAGAATGAGAAGAAGAAGGATAAGAAGATGGAGGAGAAACAGAAGGAGAAAAAGAAGGAGAAGAAGAAGCCAAAGAATAAAAAGAAGGAGAAGAAGAAAAAGAATGAGAAGAAGGAGAAGAAGGAGGAGAAGAAGGAGAAAGAGAAGAAGAAGGATAAGAAGGAGAAGAAGAAGGAGGAGGAGGAGGAGGAGGAGAAGAAAAAGAAGAAGGAGAACGAGAAGGAGAAGAAGAAGGAGAAGAAGAAGAAGAATGTGAAGAATGATAAGAAGAAGAAGAAGAATGAGAAGAAGAAGGAGAACAATGAGAAGAAGAAGAAGAAGAGGAAGAAGAAGAGGAAGAAGAAGAGGAAGAAGAGGAGGAGGAAGAAGAGAAAGAAGAAGAGGAAGAAGAAGTGGAAGAAGAAGAGGAAGAAGAAGAGGAAGAAGAAGAGGAAGAAGAAGAGGAAGAAGAAGAGGAAGAAGAAGAGGAAGAAGAAGAGGAAGAAGAAGAGAAAGAAGAAGAGGAAGAAGAAGAGGAAGAAGAAGAGGAAGAAGAAGAGGAAGAAGAAGAGGAAGAAGAAGAGGAAGAAGAAGAGGAAGAAGAAGAGGAAGAAGAAGAGGAAGAAGAAGAAGAAGAGGAAGAAGAAGAGGAAGAAGAAGAGGAAAAAGAAGAGGAAGAAGAAGAGGAAGAAGAAGAAGAAGAAGAAAAGGAAGAAGAAGAAGTGGAAGAAGAAGAAGAATAAGAGGTGGAAGAAGAAGAAGAAGAACTGGAAGAAAAATAAGAGGAAGAAGAGGAAGAAGAAGAAGAAGAAGAAGAAGTGGAAGAAGAAGAAGAACTGGAAGAAAAATAAGAGGAAGAAGAAGAAGAAGAAGAACTGGAAGAAAAATAAGAGGAAGAAGAAGAAGAAGAAGAACTGGAAGAAAAATAAGAGGAAGAAGAAGAAGTGGAAGAAGAAGAAGAAGGGGAAGAAGAAGAAGAAGAGGAAGAAGAAGAAGAAGAAGAGGAAGAAGAAGAAGAGGAATAAGAAGAAGAGGAATAAGAAGAAGAGGAAGAAGAAGAAGAGGAAGAAGAAGAAGAGGAAAAAGAAGAGGAAGAAGAAGAAGAAGAAGAATTAGAAGAGGAAGAGGAAGAAGAGGAGGAGGAGGATGAAGAAGAAGAAGAAGAAGAAGAGGAAGAGGAAGAGGCAGAGAAAAAAGAAGAAGAAGAAAATGAGGAAGAAGAAGAAGAAGAGGAAGAAGAAGAGGAAGAAGAAGAGGAAGAGGAAGAAGAGGAAGAAGAAGAAGAAGAAGAAGAAGAGGAAGAAGATGAAGAGGAAGAAGAAGAAGAAGAGGAAGAAGAAGAAGGAGAAGAAGAAGTACAAGATGAAGGATAAGAAGAAGGAGAAGAAGAAGGAGATGAAGGCGGAGAAGAAGGAGGAGAAGAAGGAGGAGAAGAAGGAGGAGAAGAAGGAGGAGAAGAAGGAGGAGAAGAATGAGGAGAATAAGGAGGAGGAGATGGAGGAGAAGAAGGAGGAGAAGAAGAAGGAGAAGAATGAGGAGAAGAAGAAGGAGAAGAAGGAGGAAAATAATGAGGAGAAGAAGGAGGAGAAGAGGGAAGAGAAGGAGGAGGAGAAGGAGGAGGAGGAGAAGGAGGAGGAGAAGGAGGAGAAGAAGGATGAGAAGAGGGAGGAGAATAAGGAGGAGAAGAAGGTTGAGAAGGACGAGAAGGAGGAGAAGAAGGAGGAGGAGAAGGAGAAGAAGGAGTAGGAGAAGAAGTAGGAGCAAAAGAAGGAGATGAATAAGAAGGAGAGAAAGAGAAAGAAGAAAAATAAGAAGATGAATAATAAAAAAATAAAAAAAACAAAAAAAAACATAGAAGAAGGCTAAGAAGAACAACACAAGAAGAAGAATAAGAAATAGAAGTAGAAGAAGAAGAATAACAAGAAAGATAAAGAGAAGAAAAAGAATAAAAAGGAGAAATAAAAGTAGAAGAATAATAAGGAGAAAGCGGAGAAAAAACAACAGAAAAAAATTATAATAATAAAAAGAATAAAAAGAAGAAGAAAAAGAAGAAGAGTCAAAAAAATAAGAACAATGACAAACAAAAAAAGAAGAATAATAATAAAAAGAAGAAAAAGCATATGAAAAGGAATAAATAGGAGGAGGAAAAAATAAAGAAGGAGAATAAGAAGAATGTGATGAATAAGAAGTATAAAAAGAAGAAAAAAAAAGGAAAAGAGAAGAATGAGAAGGAGAAGAAGAAGATCAAAATTAAGATGATAAAGTGGAAGATGAAAAAAAAAAGAAGAAAATGATGATGAAAATGAAGAAAAACAATAAAAAAAGAAGAAAGAGAAGTATAAGAAGTGGAATAAGAAGAAGATGAAAAAGGGAAAAAAAGAATGGGAAAAAAAGAATGAGAAAAAAAGGAGTAGTTGTGGAAGAAGTAGAAGAAGGAAAAGAAAAATAAGAAAGTGAAATATAAAAAGTAGAAGTAGTAGAAAAAGCAAAAGAAGTAGAAGGTGAAATAGAATAAGGAGAAGTAGTAGAAGAAGGAGAAAAAGTAGAAGGATAAGTAGAATCATAAGAATAAGATGAAGATGAACAAAAAAGAAGAAAAAGAAAAAAAACAAGGAAAAAAAGGAGAAGTAGATGTAAAAGAAGAAAAACAAAAAAAAAACATAAAGCATAAGAAGAAGAATAATAATAAAAAAGAGAACTAAAATAAAAAGTAGCAAAACATAAAATGAAGAAAAATAAAAAAAGAAGCATATGAAGAAACATTACAAGGAGAAGTAGAAGAAGATATATTAGGAGAAGGACAAAAAGATAAAAAGAAGAGAAGAAAAAGAAGTGTAAGGAGAAGAAAAAGAAGTAAAAAAATAAGAAGAAGAGAAAAAGAAGAAGAAGAAAAGGAAAAGAAGTAGAAGAAGAAGAAATATTAGAAGGAGAAGGACAAAATGAAGAAAAGAAGAAGATAAGAAGAAGTGTAAGGAAAAGAAAAAGAATAAGAAGAAAAGAAATATAAGAAGATGAAGAAGCAAAAGAAGTAGATAAAAGAAGAAAATCAAAAATGGAAGAAGAAGAAGAAATATAATACGAAGAAGAAGAATAAAAGAAAAAATAGAAAAAAAAAGAAGAAGTAGAATAAATAGATGAAGGAGAAGAAGAAAAAGAAATAAAAGAAAACAAAGAAGCAGAGGCAACGGAAAAAGAAGAAGAAGAAGAAGAAGAAGAAGAAGCAAAAGAAGAAGCAGAAGAAAAAAAATAATAAGGAAAAGTAAAATAAAAATAAAAAGAAGTAGTTAAAGTAGAAGAAGAACAATAAGAAAAAAAAGGATGAGAAGATAAAATAATAAGAAAAAGGAAAAGTGAAGAAGAAGAAGACGAAAATAAAAAAAAATAGAAGGAGATTAAGAAGAAGAAGAGTAACTAGAAGAAGCCGAAGAATAAAAAGAAGAGGTAGAAGACGAAAAAGAAGGAGAAGAATAAAAAGTAGAGGCAAAAGATTAAAAAGAAGGAGAAGAATAAAAAGTAGAATAAGTAGACGAATAAAAACTAGAAGAAGAAAAGAAAGAGAAGTAAAAAATGAAGAAGAAAAAAAGAAAGAAAAGTAAAAAATGAAGAAGAAGAAACATAAGTAGAATTAGAAGAAAAAGTAGAAGAATGAGGAGAAGAAGTAGAATAAAAATATAAAGAAAAAGAAGAAAAAATAAAAGAAACAAATGGAAAAGTAGTAGAAGAAAAACTTGTAAAGAAGAATGATGATGAGAAGGAGAAGAAAAAATGAAGAATAAGAATAAAAAAGAAGAATAATAATAATAAGAATAAAAATAAAAATAAGAAGAACAAGAATAAGAATAATAAGAATAAGTATATGAAAAACAAGAAGAAGAAGAAGAAGAAGAATAATAATAATAATAATAATAATAATAATAATAAGTTGTTGATGAAGATGAAGAAGCATAAGAAGAATAAGAATCAGGAAAAAAAATTGAGAAGCATAAGAAGAAAAATGAGAAAGAGAATGAGGTGAAGAATAAAAAGGAGAAGAAGAAGTAGTATAACAAAAAATAAGAAAAAAAATACAGGTAGAAAAAGAATAATGAGAAAGTGAGGAAGAAGAAGAAAAATAAGATGAAAAAGACTAAAATGGAAATGAATACAAAGAGGAAGAAGAAAGAGAAAAAAATAAAGAAGTGGAATCCGAAGAAGATGGTGGAGGAGAAGTACAAGAAGAAGGAGAAGTAGTCGAAGAAAAATAAGATGCATAGTAAGGTTTGTAAGTATAAGAAGAAAAAAAAAGAAATAAAAGAAGAAAGAGGGGGAGGTTGAGGCAAATAAGAAGACAAAGGAGAAGTAGAATAAAAAGTTCAATAAAAAGAAATGGAGTAGAAAAAATAGAAAAAGATAAAGAAACAAAAATAGAAGAAAAAAATGATGATGCCGATGAAGAATAACAAAAAGGAGAAGAATAATATAAAAAAGAAGCAAAAAACAAAAATAATATGTAAAAATAAAGAAAAAGAATAAGTAGAAGTAGTAGAAAAGCACAATAGGAAGAATATAAAGCTGAAGCAAAATATGAACTAAAATTAGAAGGCAGAAAAAAAGAAGAATAAATAGAAGTAGAAGAATAAAAAAAAGAAGATAGAAAAGAAGAATAAGGATACGGAGAAGAAAAAAAGAAGAACAATGAGGAGAAAAAGAGCAAGAAGGAGAAGAGAAAGAGAAGAAGAATAATGAGAAGAAGATGAAGAAGTAGAAGAAGACAAAGTAATAATAGTGTAAAAGAAGAAGAAGTAGTAGTAGTATAAGAACAAGAAGAGGAAGAAGAATGAAGAGAAGGACAAGTAGAAGAAGTAGATGAAGAAGTAAAAGAATAAAAAGAAGAAGAAATAAAGAGAAGTATAAGAATAAGAACAAAAATAAGGAGAAAAAAAATGAAGAGGAGAAGGAGTGAAGAAGAAGTATCATAAGAAGTAGTTTAAGAAGAAGAAAAAGAAAAAGAAAAAAAAAAGAAAAAGAATGATAAGGAGAAGAAGTATAAGAAGAAACTAAAGAAGAATGAGAAGAAGGAAGAGAAAAAGAAGGAGATTTAAAAGTAGAAGAAGGAGATGAAGAAAGATAAGCATAAAAAAATGAAGGAGAAGTAGAAGAAGAAAGATATGAAGAAGAAGAAGAAGAAAAATAAAAAATAAAAATATATAAAAAAAAGAAAACAAAGAAAAAGGAGCAGATAAAAAGAAGATGAAGAAATTGAATTAGAAGTAGAAGAAAAATTTGATGAATAAGAAGAAAAAGAGAAGTCGAAGAAAAAAAAGAAGAAGAAGGACAAAAGAAAAAGAAAAAGGAGAAAAGAAAAATAAGAAAGAGAAAAGAAAAAGAAGTGGAAGATGAAGAAGAAGTGGAAAAAGATGAAGAAGAAGTGGAAGAAGATAAAGAAGAAGTGGAAGAAGATGATGAAGATGAGAAATATAAAGAAAAATGAGAATGAAAAGAAGAAGTAGCATAAGAAAAAAAAATAGAAGAAGAAGAAGATAAAGAAGAAGATGATGAAAAAGAAGAATAAGAAGAAATGAAAAATAAGGAGAAGTAGAAGAAGGAGATGAAAAAGATGAAGAGGAAGAAAAAGAAGAAGCAGAGAAAAAGAAGAAGCAAAGAAAAAGAAGAAACAAAGAAAAAGAAGAAGCAAAGAAAAAGAAGAAGCAAATAAAAAGAAGAAGCATAGAAAAAGAAGAAGCAAAAGAAAAAGAAAAACAAAAAAGAAAAACAAAAAGAAAAAGGAAAAGGATAAAATGAATGGTAACCAGAATGAATAATTTCAAAAGAAGAAGAACACATAGAAGAAGGAGATGAAGGAAATGAAGGATAAGTAGGCAAGAAAGAAGATGATAAAGATAAAGAAAATTAAATATAAGGAGAATGAGAAAAAATAAGATGAAGAATAAGAAGAAGTAGAAGCAGAAAAAGCACAAGAAGAAGAACATGATGAAAAGGGATAAGTAGAAGAACAAGATTATGATGATGATGATGATGATGATGATGAATCAAAAGGGGAAGAATATGAAGAAGCACAAGTAGAAGAAAAAATAAAAAGATAATGATAATGATGAATAAGGAGTAGAAAAAGATGGAAAATAAAAAGATGGATAAGAATAATTCGAATGAGAATTAGATGTACAAAAAGAAGAAATAAAAGAATAAAAAAACAAGAAGAATAAGAAAATAAAAAAAAGGTAGAAGAATAAAGAAACTGAAAATCAAAAGAAGTAGAGGAAGAAAAATAAGAATAAGAAAGAAAATTAGAAAGAAGAAGAAGATGATGATGATGAACAAGAAGAACAAGAAGAAGAAAATGATAGAGGAGGAAAAGGAGAATGATAAGAAGAATAATAAGAATTAAAAGAATGATGAGGAAAAAAGAAATAGAAGAAGATTAATATTAATTTCACATCATAGAAATGAAGCATCAAACTGGTGCAAAAAGTTGCTTTCACTTCTTAGCATCATTACTTTATCTTTGTGGAGGTTTTGTAGTCTCATGTCAGAGCCATGACATGTTCACAAAACCATAAATTTTGGACTATAGAAAGTTAGAAAGCCAATGATACTTAGACAAAAACCGTGACAATTATCTAGTGCCATGACTTTTCGACACAAAAAATTCTAGAGGGCATTTACTTGAGTATGACTATTCTTCAAGGTCATGACTCTTATTCTCAATAGAAAGAAAAACTATGAATTATATATTCGAGCTAATTGCCAATGCTTTGGCCTTGTAATATATGAGAAAAGCCAAAGCTAATGGCATATCCATCCTCAGCTCCACAACCATATTATGCCAAGATAGATCATTCTTTGTATCACTGCCATTCCCAAGGTCATAGCCATATAATACACATGAAAGGTCACTTTGAATGCCATGGCTATTTCTAGCACCACAACCATGTGATGAATGAGAGATAATAATGCAAAAGTCATTATTATTTATAGTACTGAAACTTTGTATTACAGAGATAATAGTCACAATTAATATATACTTTTCAATACCATGACTTGTATTATAAAAAGATTGAGATACATTCCAAAGGCATGCCTACTTTTTAGAGAGGCGACCTCAAGATTAAGGGATAAAGGACAAAGTCTTAATATATTATGAAAATCATGACTTTTTGCTTTAAAAAATACACAAAAAACAAAGTATAAAAGAGGGAAGAGAAATGAGATAAAATCTTCTTTATCTCCAAGTACCAAGACAAAATCAAAGCAAAACAAATGTCCTTATGGTTTATTATTTCACTCTTGAAATGATACATGAACAAGAAAATAATGCAAAAAATAAATTAAACCATAAAGTTGGTAGGAATGACTCTCAAACCCATCCTCTCTAGGGTAGGTTTAGAAAAATCAATCAAAATAGCATGAGTCAAGGATTTGTGCAATTTTGCTTATGTCATGTATAAATAGTTTTGATGATTTGATTTATATTTTGGAAAGGAAATGGATAGATGTGATGATTAAATAAAACATAAATTATAGATTTGAAAATTATTGAATTTGTACTTGATATCATGGTGGATGGTGATAGGTAAACCATAAGTCTCTCTCATACATGTGGTAGGAAATAGACATGTAATTCATGGGATATGTGTGAGTATATGGTGACTCACAAGGTGGTGATAACACTTTGACTAGTTTTCACTTATATGATTCCAACCAGTGAAACTTTAGGGAAGCATATACTAATTGTGTGAGTATGATATTTATAAAGCCAAATATCTTGATTAAGGTGGGTATTTTATAGAACATTCTCATAAGAGATTCACCTTTAGTATATGAGTTGTATCATCATTATAAAAGATAGTGACATATAATTCATGGGTTATGCATAAGTATATGATGACTAATAAGGTGGTGATAGTGTTAGTAATAGTGCTCTATGCCTATCGTATGGATATGGTATTTTGACTATCTGTGAGAGTTAATTATTATTATGATTTGCATATTTATTATATATAATATCATTGAATAAGATTATTAATTATTCTAAATATCTTTAGTCGGTTATTATTGTGAGAATAACAATGAATTAAGGTCAGCATAAAGTTTGATTGATATTAACGGGATGAATATGTATATGTGATGCAAATCAAATTTAAAATAATTTGTTGAGAACAAATATTGGACAGACTCGTCTTGAGATTATTACATGGATCAAAGTCATAAGTTAATCTCTAATAGTTATGTTATTAAATTTTTTGACCTGAAATTGCTCTAGTTCTAAACATACGAAATATTTTGTTTTGATATAATCAAATACTGTCTTTAATCAAATGACTATAAAGGGTCATACTTCAACATAATAAGAATTATGTAGTGAGATATGAGTGATTAAGTTTGACTTTGTCACTCTTATTATAAGAGAGATATCTTTGGGTCCCCTCGAAAATTGAGATTTAGAAATACCTGGTCATGTTCAAATGAATTGATGGAGATCAATATCATTGTTTAGTCAGTCTAATTGGGTTTTGAGTAATCAAAGATAGAACGATATAAGGTTGACTTTGTTCATGTCTTATATTCTATCAAGATATCATGATACAAAAGAATTATGTCATTAGCTATATTAAGATTGTCTTACATCATGAGCTTTTCATTTAATTTGGGTAATCATAATGTCTTGCTAGAGACCACTTAAGACTTGTAGGATCAAAATGTGATTTAGGCTTAATGTTAATTTTAATTGAACCTATAGGGTCGCACATTAAGAATAAATAATAACGGTTATGGTTTTTCACTCTCTTAAGTAATTTAAAATGATGAGATTATTTTAAATCACAAATAACAATTAGTTATTATTTAAATTCAAATTTAAATTTGAGAAAGTTTAAATTCGTGATTTAAATAAATAAATAATTTGTTACATTGAACATGAGTTTTAATGAATAAATTCATTTAAAAAGGGCTTTAAAGGATTTGAATTTAACTTGTTATTATTTAAAAGAGTTTTAAATATATAATTAAATTCATTTATGACTAAAATCCTAGCAGACTTGTATATATATATGTGAGACATATTTGATATAAGTAGTCATCTTTTATAGAATTGAGGGAAACCCTTTCATTTTAAGAAGATGAATCTGAACTACCATTCAACAAGATCATTTATTATTTATTCGTGTGTAGATACTTAAAGAGGGTGGTCATTTTTCTAGAAAGGCAGCACTTTTGAAGATCTGATAAACCAAGACACACACTTTGTAAGCTTGACGAATTGATCTACAAAAGGTAAGTTTCGTTTACCCTTCCTTCATGTTTTTATGAAACATGTGATCATTGGTGGGTTGAGGAATAAAAATTATAAATTCCACTATGTTTATGTTCTAATTAGATTGGATATTCTACCCAAAACCCTAACAGTGATATCAAAGGAACTTGTGTTTTCATAAAAACTGACAATGCCATATTTGATCGCATGATTATGATGCATATGATTCTAGCATGATTTGCATTTTTAAATATATGTGCTATTATTATTTGTGTGAATGACATAGTTAATAGGTTTTATTAAGATATTAATTGATCGATCCAAAACCTAAAATGATTTGTTAGTATGATTGAGAATCCGAATGAGATATTGCCATTAAAGTGTTTAATAGCACGATATATGATTCTAGCTTTGTCTTAATCAGATTAATACATGGAGTAAATTCATATATCAATTTTGATTTATCAGTGATTATTTATGATTGTGCCAAAATAAGTCCCATGCGTAATGAGATTACATAATATGTTGTTTTAATGTGATTTTGATGACTTTTGGCTTATTTTAAATTTATTGATAAGATCAATAGAAATTTATTGATAAGATCAATGAAAATTTATTGATGAGATTAATAAAAATTTATTGATAAGATCAATGAATATTTGTTGATGAGATCAATGAAAAATTATTGATGAGATCAATGAAAATTTATTGATGAGATCAATAAAAATTTATTGATGATATCAATGAAAATTTAATTTTTTTTCCTGGAGTGCTGCCCACGACCCCATGAGGGGGGCCCTCATTGACCATGTCTGCTAATCGGCTAGCGAGACCACCATAACAGCTCTGCGTAACACTTTATAAATTTAATTATTTTTAAATACACGGCTATTATAATTTATTTCTTTTAATGAAAATTGTTTATGCTATATGATAATATTATATATTTTGCATGTTATGTTGCTTCACATGGTGCACAATATGGTATTTTTAACAAAAGTGTTTGGTAGATTATTATTTTTTTTCAAGGATTGTAATTATTAAATAC
The DNA here is from genome assembly GCA_029783825.1 of Sapria himalayana. Lineage (NCBI taxonomy): Eukaryota > Viridiplantae > Streptophyta > Magnoliopsida > Malpighiales > Rafflesiaceae > Sapria > Sapria himalayana. The sequence continues at coordinate 4,421,826 of JAREIK010002708.1, forward strand.
GGCTTGCATGTCATTTTTGTTTTATTGTAATTTTTTAATTGTTGTAATAAAACAAAAGAGAGAATACAAGCCATTTGAAGTCATGCAATCTAACCATGATGATTGAAGAGCTAAGTGTCGATGCGCAAGTTGCGGGTCAAATCAACTTCATGGTGTTGCTTATTACTACCTAGGAATGACTATTGATCTTCATATTTGCTTATGGAGATCAAGATTAAGACCATATTGTGACACGTTTATTATATGTATGTATGATAAGTTATGTATGATATTACAAGAGTAAGTGATACTAAATAAATGATGAGATCTATTAATTGAAAATTAAAATCAATCAAGATCCCTCCCATAAAATTTAAAGTTAATATGTCATCCATATTTAAACACTTATCAAACCTTTTATCACCTTAATGAATGTTCTACCAAAGTAGAAGTACTTTAGGTGATATTAGTAAGACAAGATGAGTAATGGTGCTACCCATATATTTAAAATTGGTTTAACTTTATTAGTTTTTTAAAATGGTTTTGGGCCTAAATGGCATTAGATGGGATTCAAACATGCCAGGACATATGATATCAAAATCCCATAAATATTTAAGAATTACATGAGATGTAATTAGTAAAAGTTACCTACCTAAATAACTTAATTTTAAGTGTCTTGCCAAAGATGACTTAAGTTGAGTAAAATATAAATTTTAGCTCACAAGATTAATATGATTATTCTTGAGGGTTATTAATTTAGTGAGAATTTTTCATAATCAAAAGACTTATCAAACATTGCATTCATTGTAGATGTCCAACAATAATAACAATAATTCTACTATGTCACTATGATTAGTCCTTGAGAAGGATAAACATATTGAGATAAACATTCTTGACTGGTTTCAAAATTTGAGAATTGTTCTTAAAAAAGAAAGGAAGCTTTATGTCCTAGATGAACTTCTCCATAAAGAACCAGTTGATAATGCTCCTAGAGATGATAAGAATGCTTATTAGAAGCATCACAATGACTCTATTGATGTTGCATGCTTGATGCTAACTACCATGAGTTCTAAACTTTAGAAGGATATGAAAAATATGAAAGCTTATAATATGATCTTCAATCTTAATGAAATGTTCCAGCAACGATCAAGGCAAGAAAGGTATGAGACTAACAAGGCATTGTATTCTTGCAAGATGGTTGAGGGTGCTTCAATTAGTGTTTATGTTCTAAAAATAAAAGGATATATTGAGCACCTTGATAGGCTTGGATTTTCATTGAGCCAAGAGTTGACAACTAATTTGATCCTGAATTCACTTCCTGATAGTTATGGCCAATATATCATGAACTATAACATTAATAAATGGACAAATCTTTTTTTTTTGAGCTGCATACGATGCTTAAAACTACTAAGCAGAATATTAAATACAAGCCAGGTCATGTTCTAATGGTTCAGAATAGAAAGGGCTTCAAGATCAAGGGAAAGGGAAAAGACAAGAGAAAGGGCAAATGAAAGTCCAATGCTCAACCCAAACCCAGAACCTAAGGAAAAAGCCCAGGGCGGGGGGGGAGTGTTTGTAATGAACTTGGCCATTGGAAGAGAAACTACAAGTTGTATTTAGAGAATCTGAAGAAGAAGAAGACTAGTGAGAATAGTTCTTCACATATTTATATTATACAAATTAAATTTTCTCTTTCTAGTTCCTAGGTATTAGATACTGGATGTTTATCACATATTTGTACAAATATGAATGGACTCAAAAGGAGTAGACAATTAAAGAAGGGTGAAGTTGATCTATGAGTAGGCAATAGAGCAAAAGTTGATGATTTGGCTATAGAAAGTTATGAACTTAATTTGCCTAGCGGACTTTTGTTACTTTTGGAAAATTATTATTATGTTCCTACAATGTGTAGAAATATTATTATAGTTTTTTGTTTGGATAATGATAGTTTTTCTTTTATTATTAAGAATAATAATTGTTTCATTTTTCATAAAACATGTTCTATGCAAATGCCTATCTTCATGATGGTCTTTATGTTATGAACCTTCAAACATCCAAAGATTTTTATGTCTATAACATAAATACAAAGAAATTTAAATCAAGTGATTTAAATTCAACCTATCTTTAGCATTGTCGCCTTGGTCATATAAATGAGAAACATATCTCAAAACTCCATCAAGTTGGTCTTTTGAATTCATTTGATTTTGAATCATATGATAGATGTGAATCATGTATATTGGGTAAGATGACATATGATTTCTTTTCTAGGCACATTAAAAGGGCCAATGAATTATTGGATCTCATACATGCAGATGTATGTGGACCATTAAGTTCAGATACTAGAAAAGATTACAATTACTTCATTATATTTACTGATGACTTCAATAGATATGGTTATGTCTACTTGATGAGATATAAATTTGAATCATTTGAAATGTCCAAATCTTTTCAAAATGAAATACAAAACCAACTTGGCAAGACAATCAACACACTTTGATCAGATTGAGGTGGTAAATATTTGAGCCAAGAATTTGATGAATATCTTAGAACTTATGGAATCATTTCATAATTAACTCGCCCTAAAACACCACAATGGAATGATGTGCCTAAGAGGAGGAATCAAACTTTATTAGATATGGTTCAATCTATGATGAGTCCAATAGATCTTCCATTTACCTTTTGGGGTTATGTACTTGAAATAGCTTCGTTCACACTAAATTGAGTTCCATCCAAAATAGTTGAAATGACACCATATGAGATGTTGACTGATAAAAGACATTGTTTGTCTTTTCTTAAGATTTAGGATTGTGAAGCTTATGCAAAATGTCAAGTTTCAAATAAGGTAGAGCCCAAATCTGATAAATGTCTTTTTGTGGGGTATCCTAAAGAGACTAAGGGATACTACTTTTACAATCTCATAGAGAACAAAGTATTTGTTGCTTGGAATAAGGTCTTTATAAAAAAATATTTTTTAAAAGAACAAGTGGGAGTTAAGGTACAACTAGAAGAAGTTTGAGAACCACAAGATAACATTAAACTGCATGTGAATACTCATAGTCAACAAACTATTGCTGACACACCTTTTATAGCATAAAATTCAAGTAGATCTGATAGGATACGTCTTGAGCCCAAAAGATATGAATTTTCTGTGACTGATAACAATGATGTATTATTAGTGAATCAAAATGAACTTACTACCTATCAAGAGGCTATGATGGACCTAGAATCTAAGAAATGGTTAGAGGCCATGAAGTCTGAAATTCAATCCATGTATGATAATCATGTATGAACCTTGATTGACTCACCTGAAGGTACAAAGACCATTGGGTTCCAATGGGGTTTTAAAAAAACTGACTTGAATGACAAAGTACATACTTACAAGGCAAGGCTAGTTGCAAAAGGTTTCAAACAAACTCATGGTATAGACTATGATGAAACTTTTTAACCTGTAGATATGCTCAAGTCTATTAGAATTATTATTAGCATTGTTGCATATTATGATTATGAGATTTGACAAATGGATCTTAAAACTATATTTCTTAATAGAAACTTTCTTGAGGATGTGTACATGACACAACCTAAGAGTTTTATACAACTTAAGAATTTTGGTAAAGTATGCAAGCTTAAAAGATCTATTTAAAGTTTGAAGTAGGCCTCTCGGAGTTGGAATCTTCATTTTGATTAATAAGTCAAAAGGGTTTGGATTTTTCAAAAATGAAGATGAGCCTTGTGTTTATAAGAAAATTAGTGGAAACGTAATTATATTTTTGGTCTTATATGTTGATGACATTTTTCACATTGGGAATGATATCCCTAACACGCAGAATATCAAGTCTTGGTTAGGAAATTATTTTTCAATGAAAGACTTAGGCGAAGCTACCTATATCCTAATGATAAAGATCTATAGAGATAAATCTAAGAAGCTGATTGGTCTAAGTCAAAGTACTAATATAGACAAAGTACTAAAATGGTTCAGTATGCAATATTCCAAGAGAGGATACTTGCACATGTCTCATGGTATTCATCTTAGCAAATCTCAGTGTCCTAACACTAAAGATGAGTGAGAGCGGATGAGTAAGATTTTTTATGCCTCAGCAACTAGGATCTATCATGTATGCCATGTTGTGCACTAGACCAGATGTATCTTATGCTTTAAGCATAACAAATATATACCAGTCAGATCCCAGTGAAATTCACTGCTATCAAAAATATTCTTTAAGTATCTGAGAATTTTTAAAGATATGTTCTTGGTGTATAGTTGATTGGAAGATAATCTGGTTGCAAATAGTTACATAGATGGAAGCTTCCAATCTGACAAAGATGATTTCCGATCATAGTTGAGATATGTGTTTTGTTTAAATGGTGGTGTAGTTAGCTGGAAAAGTTCAAAGAAATGTACTATTACTGATTCTACAATTGAAGCTGAATACATTACAACATCTGATGTAGCAATGAAATCATTTTGGATTAAGAAGTTTATTACTAACCTTAAAGTGGTTTTAAGCATTACAAATCCTGTCGATGTTTATTGTGACAATAATGGTATTATTGCATAAGCAAAGAAACCTAGATCATATCAGAGATCCAAACACATTCTTAGGTGTTATCATCTCATTTGAGAAATCATTGAGAGAGGTCATTTTAAGATATGCAGAGTTCTAACATATGGTAATGTTGTTGATCCATTGACTAAGCCTCTACCACAAACAAAGCATGATCATCATGCTAGGTTCATAGGTATTAGATACATTGATGAATCTGCCTAGTGCAAGGGAGAGATTGTTAGTAATAGTGCTCTAAGCCTATCCTATGACATTGGTATTTTGACTATTTATGAAAATTAATTATTATTATGATTTGCATATTTATTATATATAATATTCTTGAATAATATTATTAATTATTCTAAATATTTCTACTCAGTTATTGTTATGGAAATAATAATTACTTAAGATTAGTATAAAGTTTGAATATGTGTATGAGATACAAATCAAATTTATATCTATTTGTTGAGAATAAATATTGGACAGACCCATCTTGAGCTTAATACATGGATCAAAATCATAAGTTAATCTTAATAGTTATGTTATTAAATTCTTTGACCTGAGATCTCTATAGTTCTCAACATAAAGAATATTTTATTTTGATATAATCAAATGTTATCTTTAATTAGATGACTATAAAGGTTATACTTGAACATAATAAGAATTACATAGAGAGATATGAGCGATAAGATAGAATTTGTCTCTTTTATTATAAGAGAGATATCTCTGGTTCCCTTTGACAATTAAGAATGAGAAATACATGACCATGCTCAAATGAATTGATGGAGATCAATATTATTTGTTTAGTCAATCTAATTGAGTTTCAAGTTATCAAAGATAGAATGATATAAGGTTGACTTTGTCCATGCCTTATATCCTATCAAGATATCATGAGATAAAAGGATTATGTCATTAGCTATATTAAGGTTGTCTTGAATTATGAGATTTTCATTTAACTTGGATAATCAAAATATATTGCTAGAGGCCACTTATTACCTGTAGGATCAAATTGTCTTGTTAGAGGCCACTTATGACTTGTAGGATCAAAATATAATTTAGGGCTACTGCCAATGTTAATTGAATCGATTGGGTCGCATATTAAGAATAAATAATAATTGCTATGGTTTTTTACTCTTTGTAGTAATTTAAAATGATGTGATTATTCTAAATCACAAATAACAATTAGTTATTATTTAAATTCAAATTTAATTTTGAGAAAGTTTAAATTCGTGATTTAAATAAATAATTAATTTGTTACATTGAAAATGAGTTTTAATAAATAAATTTATTTTAAAAAGGTTTTAAGGATTTATATTTAAGTTATAATTTAAAAGAGTTTTAAATATATATAAATTCATGTATGACTAAAATCCTAGCAGTCTTTAGTGTGTGTGTGTGTGTGTGACATATTTGATGCAAATAGTCATCATATTAAATAGAGAGAAACCCTTTCTTTTTGAGAAGACAAACCTGAACTAGTATTCAACAAGATCGTTTATTATTTTTTCGTGTGTGGATACTTGTAATGGGTCGTTATTTTTTTAGAAAGGCAGCACCTTTGAAGATCCGAATAAACCAAGATGCACACTATGATGCCTTGATGAATCGATCTACAAGAGGTAAGTTTCGTTTACCATTCCTTCGCTATTTTTATGAAATGCATGTGATCCTTGGTAAGTTAAGAAATAAAAATTATAAATTCTACTATGTTTATGTTCCAATTAGATTGGAAATTCTACCTGAAACCCCAACAAATAGCTCTTTGACAAGCTTTCACTTGTATGGTTCCAACTAGTGAAACTTGAGGGAAGCATATGCTAATTGTGTGAGTATGATATTTATGAAACCAAAAAATGCAAATACTTATAAACCATATCAATTTGTGTTCTTCATGACATATGCGGGCTAAGAATAAGAATATACATACACAATAACTATCTAGCATAATTGACTAGCTGCATAAAAAGTATAGACTTGTGAATGACTCTTAAGTATAGATACTATATTGTTTTGATGGTAAAGTAATAAATGGAAAACTATGAGGGGATCATCCTTTGGATGGACTTAATGGTGATAACTATCTTGTATGTAGTTAAGACAAGAAGTCAATGCATACTAACCCAACCTTATTTCTATATTCAAATCCAATGTCATTTTAACTATTTGAATATGCACCATATAAATAAAGTGGACAATCACTAGAAATTATCAATTTTACTAGAATTGCATTGTATGACTATTGGTTGATCAAACCACTGATATAATTTATATGAGATCAATATCTAGATGAAAATTATCTTTACTACTGTATAATATGTATACTTGTGAATCTTTATTGATGAGATACCCCCACTAATGAGATTTTGAAATACTATCTAATTAATAAAATTGAGCATCACATCAAAGTCACAATAGGTTTTTAGTAAAATTGTCGAGAATTGCTTAGTTTGGTTAGTCAATTTGAGTTGACATAAATATTCTTGAGAAATGATACTTTTTTTCTAATAGTTTGATAACATTAATTTTGATATAATTTTTTAGATATAATACCTAGGCTTATTATCTTGTTTGAATAATAGATTGTTGTGTTTTGTATTTTGCTTGTATATTTTCTTTTTTTTTTCACCTCTCTAATCTACAAAGTAAAATTTTAGGACTAAGCTAACATCTCAGGACTTAAAAAATAATAAATCAAAAGTCAATATATGGCCAATCCTTTGAGAAAAATATTTAATAAACTCTCAAGGAGTTAAAGGAAATGATGCAGATGACTATAGTTTGGGAAGAAATGAGATGAGAATGTGTGAGAATATCTCAAACTATCAATATGAGAAAATTTATTATTCACCAAGTAGTGACTTCTATTATATATCACATGAAAACCTAAAAGTCATGATGGAAGCACATTTTATAATCCTCATCGATTCCCCGAATCTTTAATTGAAGATATGCTTACCCAAGTGCTAAATACTTTGAGAAGATCAAATGATGTTATAGAAGAGAGCGAGAAAGAGATGAAGGAGGAAGAGAGATGGAGGCACTCACATGATTATGTTTAAAGAAAGTTTTATATCATAAGCTTTAGTAGCTAATACAGAAGAAATTGAGAAAGCCAAAAAAAAATATGACGAAAGCATTGTAGTAAAAGTTTTAGTAGCAAATATGATGATATGTGAGGTTAAGAACCTAAAAGAAAAAAATTAAAGATATAGTATCAATTATGCAAAGAGAAGGGTTGAACGATGAAGTATTAGTGGCTGATACGAAGAAAGTCGAGGAGGAGAACTAGGAACAAAAACTTGAAAAAGTCAAGACATTTTGCACTGTCGAAGCAAGGATAAAAATATAGAACAAGTGCTTCATCCCAACTATTCTTGTAGGCGAAGTCATCAAGATGATTATTTATCAAATATCAATGATTCATATTAAAAGTACAAGAAGTAAAGAGATCAAAAATTATATAAATAAGTTAGTTTGGATAATAAAGATTTTTGATGAAAAAGATAAGTCATTGATTGTCTTGCTACGGGCATTAAAAGTAGCATTACTTGGGAGGCAACCCAAAAGTTTTTTTTGTTTGCTTGATTAAGTGCCTTTGTTATAAAATAAGCATTACATTTACATACACTTAAAATCTCTATGAAAAAGAATTTCAAATTTAAACTAGCTAATATTTTAATTTTGATTTACCCAAAGCTATGGTCATTTTTTAGTGACATAACTTTAGTATTATTGAAAGAGAATGTGCATAAAAAATTTAATGAAAAAGTTGTGGTCATGTTTAGCAATGTGACTTTGGTAATACAAAAATAAAAGTGTTATCAAAAAACAAAATGGAAAATACATGGCCATGACCCTATGCCACAACTTTGAAGTAATAACTTGACATAGTGTCGTGACATTTTATCTAGAGAAAGAAAAGAAAGCCAGTGAAGTCGTGACCTTCAATAATGAAGTCACTACTATAAATATCTAACTCTTGAAATGTTTCAATAAAATCTTATTTCTCTCTTGATGCCACAACAATACCTAAATTCACTCATCTTATTAATTTGATGCTGGATGAGAGAAGATCCTTGAAGAAAAAGATTGAAGAAATGAACTAAAAAAAGAAATAGAAGCACATAAACCAAGTGGCTAGTGCCGTAGAACCTGAAGCGATGGTGCCAGTGACAATTTTTATAATAGAATTGGTGTAGTGATGGATGGACTCAGTTCTTCCAAATAAATACCTTATTGAAAAAAGATGACTAAAAAAACTTTTCTTTCCTTTTAAGGACATTATCAGGAATAGTAATTAGTTATTATTTTGCAACCATAAAGAATGAGGCAATGCTTTGATTATTAAAGAATTATATGCTTATTTGGAGGATATGCGAGAAAAAAGGATGCTATGCGAAAGGTTTATGGGTGTGCTTTGATCGGGTGGTAATAATTGATTTGTTTGGATTCCTAGGACTCAATGATAACATGATTTGATGGAAATAGTGCATGGAAGGTGACTTCGGAAAGTGGATTAAGGTATTTTACGCAATAAGAATTCATGAAGGTGAGTATAATTTGATTATATTTCATATGCTCATTTATATTACTGGCACTCTAAGTCTCAATGATCATTCAAAATAGAGCAATCTTACTTATATCATCCTTGTTGGTTATAGTTTTAATGTGAGAAAGATTCTAGAAAAATTGATTCTTGGTTTCATCGAGAGAAAATTTTCTATCCAACTAATTCATCATTCCCTTATTACCTTATTATGTCTAGTTAAGATAGTACCCATGGATGATAAGGTTTATACAATGTGTATGATAATGTCTCCTTTGAAAATATTAGGCATTAAAATGGGAGTTAAAAGAGATAGAAAGGAAAAGAAGCCGATGCTTGAAGGAGAAGGACCCAAAGAAATTTTATGTATTTTGAAAAATATGCAGCAGCATGCTGAAAGAAACAAGGAAGACTTGAAAAATTGAGATTAAATCTCTATGCATAGTAGTAGGAGAAGAAGACAAAATGTTAGATACAACATAGAAAAAACATCTCCAGTAAAAAGAGATATTTTTTATTTACAAAATAAGAAAAGTTCGAAGATAAGATTTATAAACTCTTAGAGAAAGGGATCAAATGACATAAAATATCAGGAGAACCTGTGAATACAAGAAGTGAAAAAATACACTACAATTTAAAAAGATTTGTATTTTGTAATGGAATCATTTGAGGGTGTACTGAATTCTATTAGGCAAAGATAAGAGGAACTTTTTAATATTAATGGGAAAGATATTAGATTTGGTAGGTACACAGATGAGAGATTCAGAGAGACCATCCACTTCTATGTCACCTTTCAAGCACTCCAAATTAGATTTCACCTTTAAGAAGTATGACCCTAAAAGAAATCATATTGATGACCTTTCTCAATGCATTGATTTGTACTTTTTTGTTTATTTCCATATTATGATGTTGTAATCATCATGTTTAATTTATTTGAGATGACGTTGAAGATTATTTATTGAGTAGAAAGTTATTGTTCAGGGATGACTAGATGAGTAAAAATTTTGGTATGCGAGATTCTTTGATATTCAAATTATCATATATTTTTGAGTATTTTAGTACTATTAGTCAATGCGTAAGCAATAAAATGAAATATAATTGGATTGATTTCGTGACTTTGGAGTTTTAATGGATTTTGATGAATAGTTTTTTGAGGTATTTGATTACTTGGTAATTTTTAGATTATCAAGTAGTTTCAATATCTATTCTTGGTCAAAATACTACTTAATTAGAAATTATAATCTTTGTATGTCATAGTTCTATCACTTTATTAGTATAATCTTTTTAATTTTGTAATATATTCATTGTTGTTGTGATAGTATCATGAAGTCATAGTCATACTTATTTCATAATGATTAAATAGTTATGATATTTAATTTCATATCATAGTAACCAAATATCTCTTTTTTTTTTGTAAAAGTCATAATCACTTCTTAGTGTCATAACTTTATCTAGCTAATATTTGGTAATGTCAAAGTACGAGAGAAAACAAATAAGACGATCCAAACTATTTTCATGGATGAGAGTATCAAGATAATAACTTATCCCACATCTACTACTAATAGAGAAGGTAGAAGAAAAAAAAAGTAAAATAGTATACTAAGAAGCTAACATAGGTAGTGGGGATCTCCAATGGAGAACAAAAGTTTTGAAGGTATAGCCATAAATGTTCAGCATATCACCTCTATAGAGGTAACCCAAAAAACTATTTTTTCCTGCTTGTATGATGAAGTGTGATTTTTATAAGAATAAATATTACATATACATATTTACACTTGAACACCCCTTACTCCTTCACACACATAGAGAAAAAAGAATAAAAAAACATAGCAGAATCATACCAACCACAATTCCTTTTTTTTTTTTTGCACAAAACCAAGTTAGTTTCTCAGAGCCATGAGTTTGGTACTACGGAATGAAATAGCTCATCAGAAGTTGCATTAAAAACCATTGTAGTTTTTTAGAGCCATAAATTTGGTGTTACATAAGGAAAAACATCATAGAAGCTACATGACTTGGTCATGGTAGTTTTTTAGAGCTGTGACCTTCATTTTATAGAAAAAATATATTATATAAGCTATATGGAAAAGCCACTACTTTGATATGATGTTGCAAATTTGAAGGAACTACTTGCCATAACACCATGAATTGTCATTTACAGAAGAAACATGAGCACATAAAGTCATGACTTTCAATTGCTATGTCTCAACTATAAATACATAAATCTTGAATCTTCTCTACAAAAATTCCTAAATTCCTAGCAATGCATTTCAAATTCACCCCGGATCCTCCATGTTTATTGACTTAACAATAGAATGGGAAAAGATTATTGAAGAAAAATATCATGAAAGCAAGTAGTAAGAAGAAAGAAAAGACATAGAAACTAGTGCCACAAATATACCACTCGAAGTCATGACACCAAGACCCACTACAATGTTTATTATAGAAATAAGATAGAGACAAAAGGATTACATGCCATCCAAAAAGGGATTTATTAGAGAGAGATGATTTAGTAAATTCATTCATACTTTTAGATATATTATCAAAAAGTAAAACTAAATATTATTTTGCATGAATAGATATTGTAGAAATATCTTGGATGTGAAGGAGTTCCTTGTAAATTTGGAGGATTACTGGAGGAAGACATCCTATGTGAGAGAAGTTTGAGTTCGCTTTGATAGATGGATCATTAATGAGCAACTTCGATTCTTGAACACTAAAGATAATGTGGATTTTAAATCCCTTAGTAGTCAACTAGATTTTCTAGCTATAACTCAATTGTTGATGAACAAAAAGGGTACATTAAAAATAATGTCAAAGAGTGCATATGGATTTTTGAATGTTATATAAAGATTGGTATGCAGTCCAGTTTCATAGCCACCTAGAGGTGTCAAGTGGGCTAGGCATACCAGGCATGACATGAAGCATAACCTAAATTAGCCATGCCATGCCTAGCATGACCATGACATGGTCTAGAATTATGACGGTCCAAGGCATGACTCCATGTCATGCTAGGTTATAGCTAGTCATACCTCATACCAAATAACTCATGACCTACATGCCAAGCCCGGTGGCACGATCCAATGGCATGATGATCCATGACTAGGAAAGGGTGGGTCATTGGTCACAAAGTCATGCCCTATCGAGTAACCACATGATGGGGTAGAGTTAAAAAAATAAAAAAAATAAAAAAATAAAAAAATAAAAAAAATAAAAAAAAATAAAAAAATAAAAAAAATAAAAAAAATAGAAAGAATAGAAAGAATAGAAAGAATAGAAAGAATAGAAAGAATAGAAAGGATAGAAAGGATATAAAGGATAGAAAGGATAGAAAGGATAGAAAGGATAGAAAGGATAGAAAGGATAGAAAGGATAGAAAGGATAGAAAGGATAGAAAGGATAGAAAGAATAGAAAGAATAGAAAGAATAGAAAGAATAGAAAGAATAGAAAGAATAGAAAGAATAGAAAGAATAGAAAGAATAGAAAGAATAGAAAAAATAGAAAGAATAGAAAGAATAGAAAGAATAAAAGAATAAAAGAATAAAAGAATAAAAGAATAAAAGAATAAAAGAATAAAAGAATAAAAGAATAAAAGAATAAAAGAATAAAAGAATAAAAGAATAAAAGAATAAAAGAATAAAAGAATAAAAGAATAAAAAAAATAAAAAAAATAAAAAAATAAAAAAAATAAAAAAAATAAAAAAAATAAAAAAAAATAAAAAAAATAAAAAAAATAAAAAAAAATAAAAAAATAAAAATAAAAGAATAAAAAATATATTTGTTGATCTAAAAATAAAAATAAAAATAAAAATAAAAATAAAAATAAAAGAATAAAAGAATAAAAATAAAAATAAAAATAAAAATAAAAAGAATAAAAGAATAAAAAATAAAAATATATTTGTTGTCTTTTTTAATCTAAAAATATTTTATAAATAGAATACAAATTTCTTAAATTCCACCTCTTTTTCTCTAACCTATGACTCTCTCCCCTCTCTCCTCCCCTTATGTTTCTATTTTTGCAATTCTTTTACTATTTTTATATTTAATTTATGCATACATGATGTAAGCTGTAACTAGAAATTTTATAGATGTCAGAGGTGGGAGAAAAAAAGATGACTATAATAAAGCAGTCATGGTTATAGAATATTTTTTTATTTGTAAGTTTCTTATTTTTTTTATTTATATATTAAAAAAAATTTTTAAAAAATAACAAATAGCAAATAATATGATAATGACTTTGATATAGATATAATAGATAATAATGAAAACCCTATTGAGAGATCTAAAGCCAAAAATAAGTTTTCTCAAATGGCCTCCATCCAAACTCAATTGCAAACTAAAAAATAAAAAAATTAGGTTAACTTCAATAGTATGGACTCACCTTAAAATAAGTTTAAATAAAAATTTAAGGGGTGTTGAAGAATATTCAGCATAATATATATATTTTCAAAAGATATATACATGTAGAAGTGTATTTCTTAAGAAGCATGCTGATTAATGCACCAAAAAATATGGTAGATTATATCCTAGGCAAACTCAACTTAGTGATTGGTCATTCATATTGGATCTAATTCAGCATTATTTACCCCTTTTATATACCATAATGATTTTTCCATGGCCTTTCGTAAAGTCAACAAGTAGGAATGACAGAATAAAAATATTATAAGTTATAAAAATGATTAATAATTAATGAATTTAGAAAATATAGTGGAGTAATATCCATGACATTCGATATCTAGACTAATCATGGTGATGCATCATTCAACCACCCACTATATAGTTTCAAAAGGAAACTGAATAAAAAAAATTGTATTTTCTTTAATTCTTCATCCTCATGATGATCTTATCATATATGAGTGTATGACAAGGATCCTTTGAAAATATAATATTTAGCATAAGATATTTAGTATTACTTTCGATAATATTTCTAATAATGGAGTGGCTATATGTATGTTTCTTAGAATTATTAGAGATGAGCTGCTAGGTGATTTTTTTATGTTAGAGATGTATATGTGATGAGCCAACAAGTCATTTATATTTTAGTTTATTTTCCTAGCATATTTTCATATTTAGAAGATGAATTTTATGACTGACAGATAGAAATGAATTTGCAATAGAAATTCAAGAAATTAGTTAAGTCAAAATTATCGCAACATAATCAATTCTATTTTGACAAAAATCTAAAGAAGAACTGAAATAAAAAAGTTACAACCAATGAATGATGTCGCAATCAACTATAGAAAGAAAGAAAGATAAAGTTGTTTCCACTTAGGTCTCTAGCAGGAGAATAGTAGTCACAACACCAATTGGAGGTTGCAACACAAATAGTTCTGTTGTGATACACAATAAGTTGCAACCAAGAGTGCAAGGCAAGAAAGACAAATTCAGTTGAGATGTATTCTTCAAGCACCAAAAGAGAATGAAAAATGTGAGGTCATGACAAGAAAATAATGTCATGACAAAGAATTCTTTTAGTGAAGAATCCCAAGATGGAAATAAGGTCGTAACAGCAACTTCTAGTTGCAATAACAAAGTTCAAGCAATAGGCAAATACTTGGTCATGATATTAGAATTTGGTCGTGACATCAAAAATTGGTCGTGACATTAAAAATAGGTCATGACAAAGAAACGAGAAGAAGTAGAAAATTGGAGGTCACGACAAGGAATTCAAAGTTGGACAAAACTTTCTAGATTTTACAAAAATAACCATAAAATCTAGGGCTAACATAGACCATATAAAAGCATATTCTTCTTTAGAAAAGTGGTTTGAAAGGTGAATTAGAAAACTAGTAGCTGACTGCTCCACGTAGTTTTTCTTTGTTTTTCTTTTTTTAGCATAGATCTAGATTAGATTAATATTGTTCTTATTGTTTTATTTTTGATCTAGAACTCTATTTGCTAGACACTTGAATTTGAATAATTTTTTCTTATTCATTATAAATCATTGACTTTATTGTTTTGAAACTTAAACAAATTTCTTGAAACTAGATGAATCCATTAATTGCAATTACCGAGTGCTTACTTGATCTATAGTTCATTGGTGATTGTGATCTAGTTAATTAGACATGAGATTTTGCTGGATTGAATTAAAAGTTAAGTATATTTTTTCTATAGAAATCAATGAGAGTTTCTTGGAAGTAGAAGTATAAATCTAAGTGATTAGTATTGAACTTTAATTAATTTATTCCAAATCTTAGAGTTGAACACCCATAATTCATTGTATCGTATCCTTATTTTTGGGAGACCTTCTAAATGACATAGAGAAGGTGATTCTTGAGGGTTAGTGAATAATCTATTAAAAGGTTATGTTAAGCTAATAATGATGAATAATGGAGCTCCATCAGTTTATGTAGATAAGTCCTTATTTTACTTAGAGATAAGAAAATATAGTGATTATCTAGATAAATCATCAGAGATATCACCTTAATCTTTTGAGCAATCCAAAGCTACATAACAAATATGCTTGATAAATTTCAACTTTTCTCTAGAAATAAGTCATGATAGAGAAGTCTATAGAAATTGGCTATTTCACAGCATATGCTATTGGTGGTTTCTGCAAGAGAATTGATTTAATCTAATTTATTTGGTAGATTTTATTTGAAATTTTTTCTGGGGTTTTAGTTCTTTTATTTTTATTATCTTTTAACTGACTCCATTTAAAATCTCCATTAGATTGTGTCAAATGGGAGTGATTTAGTCTATACAAAAAAAGACAATTAATATGTCATGTAATTAACATGATAGTACAAGTAGAAATAAAAGTAGTTTCTCTTACATTAGAAAAAAAAAATTACTAAAATACCTTAGGATGCATAGAATATAAAAAAATTTCGTAAACTTTAATTTTATATAAGCCTAAAGAAGAAATAATTACAAATAAATGCAAGATATCATTGGAATTACACATGTCTTATGTTTGAATCATATGCTACTTACCAATAATGTTATATCCAACTATATTAATAGTAAGAGTAACGACCTTATTATTGATGATTTAGACTAAAATACAAAAAATTTTTTATGAAATTTCTGAATGTTTTTTATGAACTAATGAACTATTATTTATATGTACACTTTTACCACTTGTATTGTACTTAGGTATCTATGCAATATTAGTAGCATGTCTAGCAAGTATGTTTAGTGATACCTTAAATTTAGTACCATGGAAATTGAGATGTAAAACTTAAAATATAGGTCCTCTATTCCAACTATGTATTACTTGGCTACCTATTGGATCATATGGTCAATGTGGAAAAAATAAAAAATATTTTGACATACATATACTCGTGCATGAACTAGGAACTCTAACCAAAAGGTTTCATTCATGAATAATTGAACTAACTTGTTTACATATTATGACATTGAGTGTCATAGTTATATCCAAGCTCTAAGTATGGATATGGACACATATTTAGAGAAGATAACTTTTCCATTTAGTTAGTTAGGAGAAAATAAAGATGTAGCCAGTCAAATAAGAGAGAGTTATCTTAGTACTTTGATATCAATTATTATTTTATTCTATCATATGATGATAATAAGAATTTTGATATTTTTCTATGGTAGAATTAATATGCATCCACCCATCTCATGCAATCTAAGATGACACATGATCTACTAACCCCTCAGGTGTCCAGCATAATATCAGAGTCTATATTTTCTATGGTACCCAATATTATTTTAGATAGAAGATCAAGATTTTGAACAGATATCATAGAGACACAAGCATGCATAAAGAATTAGGAAGATTCTAGGTTGGGCATTTAGAATAAGATACAAGAGATGATGGTAGATAATGATTCACAGGACATGGAGATCGATGATATTGAGGATATTACTAGTGATACCTTCAGACACATACATGATGATGATGATGATGAGTTGCATCTTTATTTTCACTACCATATCATAGACAATGATTGACGACTCATGTAGTCATGAGATTTTTAATTTTTTAATGATACTATATTATTATTATTTTTATTTCTATTATCTATTTATGTCATTATGATTTTTGTACTATTGGCTATTATATTTATTATTAATGAGTTACACTTCACATCATGGAATATTATAAATGTGTATAAGCATATGTACCATATTTTGCTTTTAATTATGAAATAATAACATGGAATACTTTTTTTATTTAAGACGAACATGATCGGATTGAGAATGCCATTTTTTTAATTATTTTATTTATTTTAATTTTTTAAGAGTAATATTTTTAATAAATATTTCAATAAAAATTTAAAGATAAAAATATTTTAAATTTTATTTGAATTTTTAATTTCTCCCCAAAAGAAAACCAAAAGTCCAAAAGGACCAAAATTAACGCAATTCGATTCTAGGTTCGACATAAACTAACATGCTCCAACAAACCCTAGTATACCCTATCATGACCTAGCATAACTTGACACTACTATGGGCCAAATGATCCATGTCTAGCCTCATGTTTCATAGCCATGTCATGCTAGACACAATGGCATTGCTGGGCCACACATAATGGTTCATGCCATGATAACATGATCTATTTTGACACCTCTATCATGTTTGAATGTCTTTATTAGTTTATAATTCATAGAGGACTATGATACTGTGAAGTGATTATAGAGTGAAGACTTCTCATGTTATTATATAGTCATGACCATATATGGAGATGTTGGTGTTGGAAAATAATCTTTCTTGATATGTATGTGGCCGAGATACTAAGAAATAGTTGTGACACAAAGAAGGTATTTTGTGTATTGGTCGTGGCCAAGATGTTGGGAAATGGCCACAATACAAAAGTAATCTTTTATATCACTTAAGTGGCCACAACACTATGAGTGGCTGCAAAATTAACCTTTTTTCAAATATAACATATTGCCATCGCTACAATTAATTATCAATAGTGTATTAAAACTTGTGGTATTTTTAAATGTTATTATATACTATTTATAAAACCTAAATTATATTATACCATGTGATTTTTAGTAGTGAAAATTTTATCTTGCATGACTATTTACTCCAGGAAAGAATCTCCTGAATCACGATAATTTTATCACCACAAATTTGTATACTAGAGAGAAAATTCTTCAATCACGACAATCTTTTTCTTCATGAATATGTACTCCAAAGAAGAATTTTTTAGTAGTGACATTGTTTACCACCACAATTATTTGTTAAAAAAGAAAATACAATAGTTGTGGTATTCTTTGTTGTGGCAACTCTATGCTTAAAGAAATTTTTGAACATCATATTATGAAGATCTTAGAAAAGACAATGATATAGGTGTCAAATGGGTAATGTCGTGCTAATATGATCTATTTTGTTTGGTCTATCTGCTCCACCATGCCATGCATTACATGACACTTATTTATCTCATCTCGTGCCATGCTAGCACGATTCAAAAAAAAGACAGCTAGGCAAGAACCATGGGTATGGCTTTTGGATGGATCATGTTGGTCGTGCCAAGTCATGCTAAGCTAGGCCAAGCCTAAACAAGCTAATTTGAGTTGGGGAAAGCTAGCCTGCATGTCCATCATGCTGGGTTGTGCCATACCGAGCCATGCCATGCAGTGTGCAACCCCATGTCACTTCCATGCATGGTTATGAATAGTGCCATGCCATGTTAGGCATGGCTGAACAGTGTCGTTCGAGGCCTGAGCCACCCAACCTAGTTGACACCTCTAGGTGATGAAACATGTGAAGATAAAATTAATGGGAAATATTAAATCATTTGGAAAATTATAGAGGTGTCAAATGACTATGCCATGCTGTCATTATCCATTTTTTGGTGGCCCATTTGGTCCACCATGTCGTGCCTGACATGGCACGACTAGATTATGGTCTACCTGGCATGGCCCTTTTGGCTTGAGTCTTGGTAGATTCAGGTTGGGTCATGCCCGGCAGTGCCGGGCCATGCTAGTTCAAGCCGAATAAGGCCTAGAGATGCTAGCCTAGGACTAGGTCGACCGATCACCGAGACCAACTCACTCATTTTGGTTTAATGATTTAATCTTTTTTTTACAAATTTCAAAATTTAAGTTGCCCATTATGAGTAAGACAATATATTATTTATTTTTTCGCATAAAACACAAAAAAATAAATTTATTAGCACAAATCACAAATGATAAAGTTTAATAATTAAAAATATCAAAAAAATATATATCCATCAATATTCAATCATATTCAATCCAATCCAAAATTAAATAAAAGAACACAAAGTCACAACAACATAAAATAAAAATCGTCAATCATAATCATGTCACAAGACATGCAAGCTCAATACCAATGCAAATTGTTATAAGTATGCAACTGATCTTTATTGCATAAGTGTCTAATGATATCACTAGTGATGGGCTCAACCTTTTCAAAGTTCAATGAGTCATCATCTGCCACCAACTACTCCGCTCTTATTCCAACATGATCTTGGATGCCCAACCTCGAATCCTCCCTATCCTTCATGCATGCTAGTGCCAAATGATATCTAGCCTTAGTCTCAATCTCCTATCCAAAATGACATTGACTATAATAGAAAAAGTAGACTCTGATATTATGCTCGACACTAGAAAAGTCGATATATTTAGATCCCATGTCATCTTAGATAACACAGGATAGGTGGCACCAGAGGAGCTAATGATTTTTACCATTATAAAATATCAAGGTTTTTATTATCATTATGTTATATGATTGAGTAGTAATCAGTATCTAAATAACGAGACAATTTTCCCCTATTCAATGATCCATCTCATCATTTCTTCCTCGCTAACTGAATAGAAAAGTCATCATCTTCGAATATTGTGTCAATGTTCATACTTAGAATTGGACTACAACTATCACCATACCTAGTGTTATAGTATGTAAATAACTCAGTTAAATATTTGTGAATATGAACCCCCAAGGTTGGTGTTCCTAGTTCATGGATGCGAATATATATGTCAAAAATATTTTCTACCCCTTCTACCATAACCCTAGGATCCATGTAGGTAGCTAGACAATAAAGAGATGGAATGGGGGACCAATACTTTAAATACTTATTTTCCATATCAATAGCCATGTCACTAAATATCAGGTCATCTATAAACTTTTTAAACTTGCCACTAATATTGCACATGCACTTGAGTGCAATGTAAGTGGTAGAAATATAAACTAATAAAAACATGTTTGTCATGTCATATAAATCTATAGAAATTTTATAATTGAAATTCATGTATCCTAGTATATATCTTCAAAAATAACTTTGTAAATCATACTATGTCACTGATATCATGTGTTCATATCCAACACATGACTCTAATATAAGGTAAGTATAATTCCAGTGGTATTTAACATTTGATTGAAATTTCTTCTTTAGACTCGTAGACAAACAAAGACTACAAAACTCATATTATCTATGAGGCATCCGAAGATATTTTAGTGAGTTAACATATTTTTTCTAAAGTAGAGGAAATAACCTTCATCCCCACTTGTGCTATCAGGTTTGATGTGACACATACATCTAACATAAAAAATTTCTCTTAATGGCCCACCTTTAATGGTCCTAACAAATATATTAATAGTTACTTTATTATTAGATGTAATATCAAATATGATATAAATATTTTATTTTGAATATTGTATTTTATAAAGATTCTTATCATTCACTCATATATGGTCAGATTATCATGAAGATGGAACATCTCTAAAAATCTTGATATCCTTTTATTAAGTATCCATTTAGAATATATTTAGTGGGCGTGAGGTATGTAAAAGATGCATCGCTATGATTAATCTATATATTGGATGTCACGGACACCACACTACTATGTTGTCTAAATTCATTAATTATAATTTATTTTTTTGACTTATAATTTTTTAGTATATTATTCCTACATATGGACCTAGGAATCCTACGATATATAGGCTAAGAATATGTCTAAATGATACTGACTATCCTAGGATCATTTGAAAAACTAATTGAAAGACTCATTGTGGCAATCAGTTTGGCAATGCATTCCCTTTCTAATTCATTATGGTATATAAAGGGGATCAATATAGAAGCTAAACTAGATCCAGTCTCAAAGACTTCATTGCTCAATTGGGTTTACCTAAGATTTAATGCACTATGTTTTTTTTGGTATAATGATAGGCATACCTCTTTAGGTGCCTAGTCCCACATGTATTCATACATGTATATATTTTCTTATAATATTTGTATTATATCGATGCTTCATTGAAACCCTTAGAATTTTTATTTTGTACTATGTTAAAGTGAGTCCAAACTATATATATTCATTTAGTTTTTTATTTTTTAGATATTTGAGTTTGAGTCGATGCCATGAGAGAAATCATGATATTAGCCTTGACCCTTTCTATAGGGTTATCATTATTAATATTATCTACTTCTACATTAATGTTAATTTTGTTATCATTAAATTCATTATTTGTCATTTCTATTTTTTTAGTTTATGAAATATATTATAATTTATAAATTAAAAATTAATTGATATTAATAAAATTTCAAAACTAGATAAAAATTAAAAAACAATACTCAGATAGCGACTTAGCATTAGATAGGTTTATGGGTAGGATAAAAATAATTATAGTCCACACCACACCCAATTTTACTACCATTCACGTTCATAGTCCATGTTCTTTAAGCTTTACAAAAAAACTAAGACCGAGAGGAGAGATGAGAGAAAGCGAGCAGAGAGTGAGAAAAAATAGAGATTTGAATTTAATTTGAATAAAAAAATTAATATCTCAAATCCTATCTATAATTTTTTTTAATATATATATTGTTTTATTTTTCAATGTTTTTTATTATTTAAATAGGGTAGAAATCCGAAAGCCATCGGATCTTCTACCCTAGCTATTGGAAGTGAATCCAATGGCCTAAATCTTAAACAATTTTTTTATTTTTTTTGGACCGTTAGAAACCAAATGGGAATGGGAATTGAAGCTTCTGCACACACTAAAACATAAGGCCTTCAGGGTGTAGGCTCGGGCTCGGGCTGGGTCCTATGGTGGTAAGGCACACGCACCCATGTGAGCCTAGGTCGTGCCACGTAGATGTGCTCAGCAAACCACATGGCGGGTTAATTAAAATAACCTACCACATGTACCATGCAAAGTGGGCATGGTTTGATTGGACTGTGCTCGATACATGCCCCAAGTTCTAGGGCATGGTAGGTACACGTGCCACTGGACCATGCCTACGAGTAGGGGTGTAACCGAGTTGAACAGAGCCAAATTATCAAAGGCTCGAGTTTGGCTCTAAAATTTTTGGAAGGGCTCATATTTATCCTGGGTTTTTTATTTTTTTAATCTAAGCTTGAGCTCGAGTTTGGCTCAAGCTCATCATGATCGAGCTCGGCTCAAGCTCATTCATTTAAAACTCATTTGATTATAGCTCGGGCTCATTCATTTGTGAGCTCGATTATAAGCTCTTTTGCAAGCTTAATAAGGAGTTCGTTTGTGAGCTTATTTGCGAGCTCAGTAAGCAGTTCATTTGTAAGCTCAGTAAGGAGTTCGTTTGTGAGCTTGTTTGAGTTCATTTGTGAGCCTATTCATGAACATGTTCGCGAGCTGGTGAACGAGCCTGTTTGCAACCTTTTACGAGCTGAACTTAAGGAATCTTGAATTCGGCTCGTTTAACTTATGCCTAAAAATAGAGTTTGAGCACGACTTGTTTTACTTAACAAATGAATTCAAACGAGCTTTTATCGAGTTGAGCTCCGAACGAATCACAAACCATTTGGTTCGGTTACACCCTTACTTATGAGCCAGGTAGCCCATTCATGCCTAACCTAGCATGAAGCTCATCACCGCCTTGCCCAGAACAACATGAGTTGTGCCTTGGGTTAGCATGACCCTAGTAAAGGCATGATTCTAGACCGTGCTGTGCTAGGCTAGGCATGACTCAGTCAGGTAATTCCTTGGGCTGTGACCAGGCCATCTGACCCACTTGCCACCTCTAGAAAGCTATATGAATCCAATGTAAGTGAGTGGTAGTAAATGATTATAGGTTGAGATAACGTAATTGAAGAAAACATGCAATATAGAGAGAAACACTAGATTAAAAGAATTGAGGAAGTATAGTGAAAACTAGTAGCTATGTACTTTGCACTTGGTTCATTTAAAGTTTCACTTAACTTGGTTGGAAGACAATAAGATGTGTTATGCCGTGTACTTATGAAGATGATGGAATTAGTAGCAAACAATAAGAGAGATTCTTAGAGTCTTTCCACATCCAAGCTTTCATTTGAGCACTTGTTTGAAGTGCAAACTACCAAATATTTTTAGGTATTTTGATACTTTATGATGTTGTATAGGTATGAAATAAGATGAATTATAAATTAATTATATGACTTTAAAGTTTTAGTGAGTTTTGATGAATAGTCATGAAATCAATAGATTTTTGAAGGTGTTCAGAACATCTGATAGAATAATGAGTCTAATGTAGTTTCAACATCTATTCTTGGCTAAAATTCATGGAGTCATAATCACACATATCTCATGAAATTTAAATGATTACCTCATTAATTATACAATGCAACAACCAAGTACCTTACTCTTACTAGTACCTAAGGTCATGATCAAGTCAAAGAATCATGGCTTTATCCTTAATATGATTCGATAGTATCAAGTTAGAGCCATGACTTTTTTACAAAGCTATGACTTTCAAGCTATAGAAAGTTACAAAGCCACAACTACTCATGTTAAAGCCATTGCAATTATTCATAGCTTTGAATTTGAGAAACTAAATTGTATAGAGGACATTACTCGAATATGATCATTTTCCAAGGTCGTGACTTTTATCCTCAAATGAAAATAAAACCATGATTTTTATGCTTGAGCTAATTACTAGTATCGCGACATTCTTCCAGTACTAGTGATATTATAAAGAAGAGAAGACTAGTACCATGACAACCCACAATGTCACGGACACTTGAAGATGTATAAATGAAAAATTTTATATCATAGACATTTCCTAGTGCTAAAACCACAGGATACAAAATACCTTCTTAGTCCCTTGGCTATATTACAATGCATTAGCATATAATAATCAAAAAGAACCAATACCAATGTCATGCTTTATCATTGCATCATGACTATATATCAATATGAGAAGTCATTTACCATGTTGTAGTTTTTTCATAGCTCCACAACTATATATCAATATGAGAAGCAATTTACCATGTCGCAATTATTTTTTAGTATCATAGCCCTTTATTAAAAAAAAAAATTCAAATGCATGAAGCCATAACGACTTCATAACACTATGAATTCATGTTATAGAAATTTATGCCATAGTTATGGTAATTGCCAGTATCATGACTTTGTGTTACAAAAAGATTAAGATGCAGTCTAGGGCTGTAGCCAGTTTCTAGAATCATGGCCTCAAGCTTAAAGAATGAATATCAAAATAATAACTTTATTCTAAAGGCATGACTTCCCACTTGAAGAAATATAAAATTGCATGAGTATGAAAGTAAAAGATAGAGAAATCTTATAAATCTTTCTCATTATTCTTTTTGTCCCTCTATGCAATAAGTAAAGTCATGACGACTATTAAATCCTAGAAAAAATTTTGCTTTTCCCAATGGTTTCAGAAGCAAGCAAGGGATGTGAGACTTAATGGAATCACTAAAGTTGGGGCAATGCTCTCAAACATCCCATCTATATAAGGCATATTCAATAATTTTTACTAAAATAGTGTGGTTCTAAGATTTGTGTAATTTGAATATATGTGATTTAATATTAGTTTTTATTTATTAATAAATATGTTTGATTTATTTTGTGTTCTAAATATTGATGGTTGGTTATTAAATATAACTTAAAATAGGATTTCAATCATTAGTAGGTTTATGCATAATTGTCAAGGGGGTTGGTGATAGGTAAACCATGAGACTCACTCATACATACGATAAAAAAGAAGTGATAGTCCTTTTGACTATGATAAAGTACCAAGGGAAAAATTAGTTGCCTAAAGAGTGAGGACTTATGAATGAACTTTGTACATGGATGAGTTTTATCTCAGTGGTAAAGTACTAAGAAGACAACTATGAATAGACAATCATTGGGAATGAGTCAAAGTTGATAATCACATTGTTTACTAGTTGGGTAAAAGGTCACTCCACAATATTCCAACATTCTTTCAATGAGTGAGCACAATCAAAACCAAGTTATTTATGAATGATATTGTATGTAATAAGATGAATAAACCATAGAACCAAGGATTCACTCTAGAAATCATGCTTATCTTACCTACTATAGTAGTAGTGAATAACTCTTGACTAATCAAACTATATTTTCAATCCCTATGAGATCAATATATGAGCTAATGTTTTTCTTCTTTAATATTTTTTTTATACATTTTTTACTTCTTCTTCTTTTACTTTTTGTTTTTATTTTTCTATTTCTTCTTCTTCTTCTACTTTTTGTTTTTATATTTCCATTTCTTCTTCTTCTTTTACTTTTCATTCTCCTTATACTTATGCTTCTTTTTTCACTTGTAGCTTTAATTCTGCTTCTTTTTTTTTCTTCATCTCATATTTTTCTTCTTGTTTTTTTGCTCCTCCTTTTACTTCTTTATTATCATCTTTTGCTTCTTATGTCTCTTTCTTATTCTTCATCTTCTTCTTTTTCTACTCTTTCTTTTTCTTTTTTATTCTTCTCTTTTTACTACTTCTCCAACTCGTTGTTCTTATTCTTTTCTTCTTATATTTCTTTCTATTCATTCTCTACTATTTCTTTCCCTTTCTTTTTCTGCCCTTCATTCTCCTTCTTCATCTTCTTCTTCTACATCTACTATTATTACTTCATATTCTTCTTCTTTTTTCTTCTATTTCTTTTTCCACTTATTATCATTCTTGTTCTTTTTCTTCTTTTGCTGATTCAACAACTACTTCATGTTACTCTTTTTTTATTCTTCTTTTTCCACTTATTATCATTCTTCTTCTACTTCTTTTATATTTTCTAGTTTCGATTATTCTTCTTCTTCTTATTCATCATTTCCTTCTGATTATTTTGCTACATGTTTTTCTCATTCTTCATACTATTCTTCTTTTTCTTCTTCTTATGCAGCTTCTCTATCTAATTCATTTTCTTTTTCTTATTTTTTGTATCCTTCTTCTTCTTGTTCTTGTTTTATTTCTTCTTTTTCTTCTTTAGTTTCTTCTTTTTATTCTCCTACTTAAGCTTTTTTTTATTTTTTTCTTATTTTCTTATATTTCTATTTTTACCTTTTCTCCTTCTATTCCTCCTCCTCCTCTTCTTCTTCATTTTATTCTTCTTGTTACTCATCATCTTTCTTGTATTGTTCTGAGCCTTCCTCTTCTTTATCATCTTTTTATTCTTTTTCTTTTTTATCTTTTCCTTCTTCAATGTCTTCTCCTCCTCCACCTTCTTCTACTTTTTTATCTTCTTTTTATCTTAATTCTTCTCCTTTTTAATTTTCTTCTACTTATTCTAGTTCTACTTTTATTGCTTCTTTTTTCATGATACTTATTTTTCTTCTTTTTCTTATTATTATTTGTATTATTTTGCTATTATTCTTCTCAGTATTCTTCAATTTTTTGTCCTAGTTTTACTTTTTCTTCAACTTCTTCTTTTTCATCTTGTTGTTATTCTTTTTCTTCGCCTTATTTTTCATCTTCTTCTTCATCTTCTTCATCTTCTTTTCATTTTTTTCTACTCCTCTTTTTCTTGTTCATCATGTTCTCATTTTGCTACTTCTTTTTCTTTTACTTATTTTTCTTATTTTCTTCTTCTTCTTCTTCTTCTTCTACTTCTACTTCTACTACTTCTTCTTCTTCCTCCTCTTTTTCTTCTTCTACTTCATCATATTGACCATCATCTTTTTCTTCTACTTCTTTATTTTCTTCTTCGTCTTCTCATTCTTCTACTTCTTTTTATTTTGATTCTTCTTTTCCCATTCATTTTCATCATCATCATCATCATCATCATCTTTTTCTACTTCATCATCTCATTATTATTATTATTATTCTTCAATTTTTCAATCTTCACCTTCTTATTCATCTTCTACTTCATCATCATCATCATCATCACCTTCATCTTCTTCATATTCTTATTGTTATTATGTTTCTTCTTTTGCTTTATCTTTCACTATTCTTCTTATTCTTTCACTATTCTTCTTCTTATTCTTCAACTTTTTTTTCTCCTCCTCCTCCTTCCCCTTGTGATTCTACTTCTTATTATTATACTCATACTTCTTTTCTTTCTTCTTGTTTTGTATTTCTTTATTTATCTTTTTTCTCCCCTTTTTATTTGTTCTTTTTCTTCATTTTATTCTTCTTCTCTATCATTTTCTTTTTCTCCTTCTACTTCTTCTCAGCCCATTATTTAACTCCAACTTCATCTTTTTCTTCTCATTCTACTTCTTCTTCCTCTTTGTAATATTGTATTTTTTTTCTATTATATTCTTTTTCTATTTCTTCTTCTTTTTTTTTCTTTCTCCTTCTTCTTTTTCTACATCATCAACAACAACAACATCATCTTATTATTCTTTTTCATCATCATCACCATCTTCTTTTTCATCATTATCATATTCTTCATCATTTCATCATCATCATCTTCTTCATCTTTTCATCATCATCATTTTTTACTTCTTCTTATTCTTATTATTCCACTTCTATCTTTTCTTTTTCTACTTATACTATTACTACCACTACTACTTCTTCTTCTTCTTCTTCTTCATCTTCTTCTTCTCATACTTCATATTATTATTATTTTTCTCTTTTTTCTTCTCCTTATTCTTCTTCTTTGTTCTTCTTCTTCTTTTTGCTTTTTTTTGCTTCTTTTTCTTTTTATCCTTCTCCTCCTCCTTCTATTTTTTTATTCTTATTTTTTTCTTCCATTTCTTCTTGTTCTTCTTATTATCTTTCTTATTCTTTTTATTATTCTCCTTCTTCTCCTTCTTTTTATTCTCCTCCTTCCTCTAATTCTATTCTACACCCTTTTCTTATTTTTGTCATTCTTGTTCGTCTTGCATTTTTTTCTCCTCCTCATTCTTCTTCTAATTGTTTTTCTTGTTTTTCTTCTTTTTATACTTATTTTACTTCTTTTTCTTCTTTTTCTTCTTTTTCTTCTTTTTCTTCTTTTTCTTCTTTTTCTTCTTTTTATACTTATTTTACTTCTTTTTCTTCTTTTTTCCTCCTCCTCCTCCTCCTCCTCCTCCTTTTCCATTCTTCTTATTCTTATTCTTATTCTTCTCCTCCTCCTCCTCCTCCTCCTAGTCATGCTTCATCTTTTTCTCATTATTATTATTATTATTTCTCATTCATCGTCATCATCTTCATTTTCTTCTTTTCCTTCTCCTTATTTTTCTTCTTCCCATTATTATTTTTCTTTGTCTTCTTTTCTCCTTCCCCTTTTTTCGCTTTCTTCTTCTACCTCTCCTTATTCTTAATGTTCCTGTTATTATTATTATTATTATTATTATTATTATTATTCTTCTTCTTCTTCTTCTTCTTCTTCTTCTTCTTATTCTCCTTATTTTTTCTTTCGCTTTATTTTTTTCGTATCGTTCTTCTTCTTCTTCTTCTTCTTCTTCTGCTTTTTCTTTTTCTTTTTTTTATTCTCTTCTTCCTTATTTTTCTTTTCAAGTGGGCCTTACAAAGTATAGAAAAAATCAACCAAAATGTTACTAGCAACCTTAGGAAAGGCCATATATATGAAAATAGTTAGAATGACTCAATCATATGGTGTTAGTAAACTATATGGAACATTTGCTTCTTGAACAAATATTTCAAATTATGAAGGCCCTAATTCCAAAATTATTTTATGTTAATGAAAAATTTCTTGACTTCAAATTATGTTAGTAACATTAGCTTCAAATACCAAATATGAATTCCTCTTCATTTGGAAAAATAACCTAGCATACCTTATAGTCTAAAACAATAGATTTATATACCATATATGAACTCTTTTCAATCTAGAATAATAACCCAGACACCACGTTGTCTTAAATAAAGGTTATAAATAATAGGCATCCATGGTTTTTCATATAGAATAATGGCTCTATCACCCTACAATAAAAAAAACATTATTTGGCACCATAGATTCACTCTTGTTCATCTAGAATAGTGACCTAGTAGACTAGTTCATATGTAATAATAGCCTTGGACACTATATTTTGAAATTTTTTCCATTTGAAAAAACAAGCTTTAATATTATATTTTTTAGAACATTAGTGTTAGATTCTATAAATTTGAATATTTTCTATATATAATATGAACTCAATGGTGTAGACAATTTATCATAACATTCTCCAATACAAGGCATCCAAATCTTTCTCATCTATAATGGTTTTAGACGCAACATGGTCAACATTACTAGTCTTGAATACTAGAAATCTAAATCTTCTTTATTTAAAAAAAAAATCTTGAATATGAGGTTATTTTTTATAATAATACTAGATTTTAGAAATCAACATAATTAGTAACTAAACTACTCAATTTCAAATAATAGTGAAATGACACCAGACAAAGTATCGATCACTACTAAAATATCTATATTTATTACCGATACAAAAATGGTAATGGATACCAATCTAACATAACTAATATGTCAAAGTTATCTTTCATATGACTAGCTACATACATTAAACCTAATAATCCGTTATCTAATTAAATAGAATTCATATTAGGTCACCCAACTAATCTTTGATGGATAAAAAAACTCATTGCACAAAATGTTTTCTTGCATGAGAAACTAATTCCAACCCACAAATGAATTAATGCAAATAAAGGATTCATAGATTACTAATAAAATATATCAAACAAAATATATATTAGAAAATGGCATGGATCAATGATTTTCAAACAAAAGCATTTTCTAGTTGTAATATTTTCATACACATTCGCTTAATTACTTGGAGAAGATACAAAGTATAGATCATTATAAATTCAAAAAGAATAACTCCATCCCCACTAACTAGAAGTCATCATTCACCTTCAATTTAGAACTTCATGTCTTCTAGATTAGTTATGAATTGGCCGATATCATTGTGTATGCACTATCCTTACCTCATATAGATGGCCATTGCAAGTTAATAAAAAATTTAGAGGTATAGTTGCTTCAATTACTCAGGAATGTTACATGCATTAATATTATCATTATAAATTTCATGATGTAACACACACTTGTTGTATCCATAATGAAATATTTGGTTCAAACTCTATTTGTAAGTTTCTGCAAGGCCAAACTTATCACTTTTGAAATTAATCAATCATTCTTAGAGAGTAGTTAATTCATAAAGGTCAAATAAAGTTTTCAAAAAGTGGAACTAATAAGAGTATTCTATATATTTTCATATGTATCTTTCATGTTGACAATTATTTTACTAGCCACATGAGCTTCAACATAGGAAGCATGTCACACCTACTTGGTAGTTACCACAACATTCCACATTCCATGGCATTGACCATACAAGCTTTGGCATCCTTTTTAGTTGCCTCTAAGGAGCTCCACAGCTTTTGGCACTCACCAACATGTTTAGCATATGTCTAAATGATATTAGCCTCCTTGATTTCAAACAATATTCTTTGTATTACCACTACATATTTTGAATGGTAATAATCACCTACATGATATCATTGGTTAAAACTATCCAAATTCCAAGTAATAAAGTAACTTACATACGTGGTGGCCTCTTAAAAGCCATAATTTCACTTGAACACATCATCATCCAATACATGCATTTTAGGGAAGATTCCATTAAAGGACAAGTGGGACTCTGATCTGAATACCCCACATCACATGTTTGATATGCACACTTTTCAAAAGGGGAATCACCCCACATATTATGAGCCAAAATAACTAGCCCATAGAATTTTCATAGGTGGTTAAACATGACCTAAACATCAGACCTAAATAAGATGATCATATGCATCTAAAAGTGAAGTGTAGTGAATTTTTTTCCTTTTGGTAGCAAGTACCCATTGTCTCATCCTTCTCTTATTCACGAAAAGCTTCTCCAACAAAACCTTTTTTCCTATCAATCAATCTTCATTTGGGTCTATTATTATTAAACTTCCTACCGTACATCTTGTTAAATAAACATTAAATGTTCATTTTTAATGTAGAAGATAATTTGTCAAAAGTCAGTAGTTACTTTTATGGGTGATAATGATTTTTAATTTTTAGTTTTATGAAGGCAAACTATAGCCTATAAATAAATCATTGTATTGCTGGTAAAAAATAGAATCGGAATAAAAAGCCTCTTTTCAGAAATAATTCTCCTCAGTTATAGTTTGCAGCCAACAATATTTTTTTTACAAATTGGTATTGAAGGGGATGGGGAGTATAATCAATAATCGCAGCCCCGATTAATGAAGATGAACTATGAGAATTGAAGCATCCAAATGAAGCTTTCACGGTTCTGTGGATTGTTGGGTGATGGTTCAAGAAAGTTTCGAAGAATCAGAATCTACCACAGCATATATGGTGGCTCAAAATAAGAAATTGAAAGAAACATGATCAAAAGATAAGACGACATTTACATGTTGTTCTGAGCTGTTGATGAGTCAGGCTCTAAAAAGATTGCGAATACGAAATCTTTAAAAGAAGCATGGGACATCTTGGAGACTGCGTACAAAGGAGCCGACTGAATTAAATAAGTTCATCTTCAAACTCTTCACAATGAGTTGGAAGGCATGAAGATGAAGGAATCGGAAGGTGTGTCCGATTACATCACGCGTGTTCAAACAGTGGTGAATCAGCTCAATCGAGACGAAGAAAAGTTGTCCGATGCCCGGGTCGTGGAAAAGATTCTGAGGTTGTTAACTGACAGTTTTGAGAATGTGGTATGTGTCATAGAAGAGTCAAAGGATCTAGCAACGTTCATAGTCGACGAGCTTGCAGGTTCCCTAATGGCACATGAATATCGTAAGAAGAAGAAGGAAGAGGAGACACTTGAGCAGGCACTTCAAACCAAAGCATCGATCAATGATGAAAAGATATTCTATTCTCAAAACTTTCGAGGTAAATGACATGGCCGTGGTGGTCGAGGAAATAGTCATGGTGGGAAAAGTCGTGGTCAAGAAGGGTATCATGAGGAGAAGATGCAATCAAACCAACAAAATTGGCGTGGAAGAGGACGCGGTCGTGGAAGAGGTGGTTGGTCAAATTATTCCAACTTTGAATGCTACACGTGTGGAAAATATGGTCACTATGCGAAGGATTGCAATTCCGATAAATGTTACAATTATGGAAAGATGAGACATTTTGCAAAATAATGTCAAGTCGAGAAAAAGATGGAAGAGACAACCAACCTAGCCACGGAAGATGAGGTGGAATAAGGTTTTCTCTTAATGGAATATAACAAAATCAACACCGAAAATGACACGGTGTGGTACCTCGACACGACTACAAGCAACCATATGTGCGGGCACAAGCATTGTTTCAAAGAGATGCGAAAGTTTATGATGTATATGTATCATTTGGAGATAGCTCAAAGGTTGAGGTCAAAGGCCAAGGTACGATTTATTATGTACAAAAAGATGGTTTCGTTGGGTCAATCCAAGATGTGTATTATCTACCATACCTCAAGAGTAATATTTTAAGTATGGGGCAACTCATGAAGAAATGTTATTTGGTTTTTATGAAAGTCTAGATATTATTATTGAAAGACAAACAAGGGCGTTCAGTCGCACAAGTTGAAATGAAAAGAAGTCGGATGTACAAACTAAATTTGAGAAGTGTAAGAGAAAAATGTTTGCAAGTCAACATAGAAGACAAAGTGCCACTGTGGCATCTCCGTTTTAGTCACCTACATCATGAAGGCCTAAACAAGTTGGCAAAGAAGAACATGGTGCACGGACTACCAGACATGGAATACGAAAGAAAATTTTGGGTAGAATGTGTGCTCGGAAAGCATGCAAGAATGTCATTTCAAAAGAAGACAAAATATCGGGCTAAGGAATCTCTCGAGTTGATTCATTCCGATATATGTGGACTAATCACCCTTGAATCTTTCAGTGGCAAAAGATATTTCATTTTCTTTATTGATGATTTCTCTTGAAAACTTGGGTTTATTTTTTGAAATAAAAATCCGAGGCATTCGAGGTATTCAAAAAATTCAAAGTGCTGGTGGAAAAGGCAACAGGTAGACACATCAAATCTATACGATCTGATAGAGGTGGCGAGTACACTTCGATGGTTTTCATAGAGTATTATGAGGAGCAAGGCATAAGGTGATTTCTAACCACACCGTACTCTCCACAGCAAAACAGTGTGGCCGAGAGGAAAAACAAGACCATTCTTGACATGGTTCGGTCAATACTCGAAAGCAAGAAACTGTCGAAAGAATTTTGGGCGGAAGCTGTGCAATGTGCTATCTATGTTCAAAATTGGTGTCCACATGCGAAGTTATATGATCAAACACGACAAGAGACATGGAGCGGACAAAAACCGATAGTCTCTCATCTCAAAGTATTTGACAGTTTGGCCTACGCACACGTGTCGGATAAGCGAAGAACAAAGCTCGAAAACAAAAGCAAAAGATATATTTTTATTGAGTATGATGAGAAAACAAAAGGATACAAGCTATTCAACTTGATAAGCAAGAAGATTCTAGTGAGTCGTGATGTATGAGTTCATGAAGCAAATGAATGGGATTGGAATAAAGCAATAGATGATATCATTGAAGTTGGAGAATCATCAACTGCTATGCCAACAACTATACCAGAAAATTCTAAAACCATTGATGATGAAGATGAACCGCGACAACTCAAAATACGAAGTTTACAAGATTTGTATAATTCAACAAATGAGGTACACCTTGTATGTCTTTTGGTGTATTCCGAGAATATAACTTTTGAATAGGCAGTGCAAGACAAGAAGTGGCAAACTGCCATGGACGAAGAGATTAAAGCAATAGATCGCAACAACACATGGGAGTTAGCAGAATTGCCAAAAGGAACTCAGCCCATTGATGTCAAGTGGGTGTTTAAGAGAAATATGAATGCTCAAGAGGAGATAGAACGGTATAAGGTGATATGTTATTTGTTGCTCTTTATGTTGATGATCTCAATTTTATGGGGAATAATAATGAAATGATACAAAAGTTCAAGAGCACAATGACATAGGAATTGGAGATGATAGATTTGGGCTTGATGAAGTTTTTACTTGATCTGGAGATAAGACAAGGAAAGATGGGTATCTTTGTATCCTAGGAGGTATATACAAAGAAGATTTTGAAGAAGTACGGGATGGAGTCTTGCAATCTGGTTTCAACACCAATGGAACCAGGTGCAAAACTCTCTAAGTTTGATGGAGGAGAACGAGTCGATACAAGCAAATATCAGAGTCTAGTGGGAAGCCTTCGCTATCTCACATGCACAAGGCCGAACTTTGCATTAAGTGTCGGCATTATAAGTCGGTTCATGGGGGAGCCAGTCTATTCACATTGGAAGGCATTAAAGCTAATTCTACGGTACATCAAAGGAACAATGTCACTCGAGTTATTCTATACAAATGTGACAGATTACAAGTTGGTCGAATACTCAGACAATGATTGGTGCAGAGACTTGGATGATCGAAAAATACATCGGGTTATGCATTTTTTATGGGTGACATGGTGTTTACATGGCTTTCAAAGAAGCAACCAATAGTGACACTCTCGACATGTGAAGATGTGGCAGCATCTTTGTGTGCACGTCATGCGATATGGCTCGGAAATTTATTGGGCAAGATAGAGCAACAACAACTTGGTGTGACTGAGATACAAGTTGACAACAAATCAGCAATTGAGTTGAGCAAAAACCCAGTGAATCATGAGAGAAGCAAGCATATTGACGTTCATTTTCACTTCGTCCGAGATCAAGTGAAGGAAAGAAATATAGAATTAGTATACGTGGCAAGTCGGGATCAAGTCATGGATATCTTCACGAAACCGCTACCTACGATACTACTCGACAACTACAAAAGATTGCTCGACATGAAAGATAGTAGAAACATTTAAGTTTATGAGGGATTCTTGTTAAATAAATATTAAATGTCCATTTTTAATGCGGAAGATGAAATGTCAAGAGTCAGCAATTACTTTTACGGGTGATAATAATTTTTAATTTTCAGTTTTATGAAGGCAAACTATAGCCTATAAATAAATCATTGTATTGCTTGTAAAAAATAGAATCATAATAAAAAGCCTCTTTTTAGAAATAATTCTCCTTAGTTATAGTTTGCAACCAACAATATTTTTTTACAGTACAAAGCAACTAATAATCTCATTTTTACTCTCTGCATTCTCAAAGGTCACATATATACTTCTACTTATTAGTACCAAGAAAACATAAGGTTACCCATCACAAAATTCTTTTGGTCTCTTGCATATAAACATAGAGAATCTTGATGTCATTTGACATATAACTATCATCCTTATGGCTAATATATTTACTAATTTGGAAGAATAAATACTTAAAGAATTTTCTCTAACTAGGTCAGTCATGGGGGTATCATTAGATATGGTTCCAAGAAGGTCCATTAGAAAAAGAATATTCTTTGAACATAACTATAGGTGAAATTAGTTGGATCATGTCTCTCACCAAAAAAAAAGAGATGGATGCGTCAAAACCACAATAATGTTTTTTTCTTGGTAAGTAATACTTAATACATCCATTTGATTGCATCTATCTAATGTAGGTTGCATGACTTATCCAACACTACTTGGCCACATAACTAGTTTGCTTCATCATCTATTACTTAAATAAAATAAAAACATTAAATAAGAATAAAGAAAAATCCAACAAAAAATTAAAAGTATTTTGTTGACTATTACGACTATGTGAGGTTGCCAAAACTTATTGTTAAATGATATAATTCTATAAGCTAAGTCATATAAGTTGTAAAATAGAAAAAAGTTTATATATTATTCATATAAGGATTGTGTAGTTTGATCAACCAATAATGAACTAACTACTGCTTGAGTTTAGTATATAGACTTGAGTTTTTGAAAGGATACTTAGACTCTTGGGTTAGCCCACTTTCTTGTGTTTATGTGTCTTGTGACTTTGTGAGAGTGAGAAAACTTGTTTTTAATTGACACAATATCAAAACCTCAATGGGTAATTGACTATTATTCAATATAGTCTCATAAGTATATAGATCATACAAGTAGTAAAATGGATATAAATCAAGATATCATCATTCCCACAAGAATTATGTAGACAATTTGATCAGCTAATAATGAACTAACAATTTGATTGAGTTAAGTAGATAGACTTAAGTTTTTGTAAGGATACTTATACTCTATAGTTGGCTAACATCCTTATGAGTGATGATACTTACTTTGTATTTTGTCAATATCGTGTTTGATTATTGGAAGAAAAATAAATTTGTGTGAAAAAGCTATAGTTTCTTATTGGGATATAAGGTAGTTGTCATCCTTGGATGCGTACTACCATGGATGATCCCTTATAGTTTTCCAATTGGTATTTCACCATCGAAGCCACATATTGTTTCATTCATGGGTCATTCACACATCATTCCTTTTAGGTAATTAATATATCAACTATCCTTAAAGATTGTTTCAAATATACACATTTATTATTTGATCCCATAATGTCTTAAAGTTGTGAGATATATATATATATCACCGTCTACCATAATTAACATGTATAAACATATGATATAGTGAAAACCCTAAAATAAAATTTTAATTAAAACACATATCTATCAGTATTCAAACTACAATATTAGTAAAAATATAAATCATATAAAATTATGTATTTATCACACCTAAGTTTGTTACATCAACTCTAGATCTTAATTTAGCCTAATACTAGAAAGATTTTGCATGAGATGTATTAAAAGGCATCCCATGGAATTGAGGATTCCTAATGAAAGCCCTAGTGATGATTTAAGTTTCTAAGCATTAACCCAATCACATATTCCTCGCATTCACCTTGGATTTGCTTTGGGGTTAGAATCACATGGCCTAAGCTTTGTTATTGCTATTGGCTTGAAATCCAATTATTCTTTACCTTGTTTTTGAAAAAATTTCTAAGTATTGCTTATAAACTTTGGGGATCAATGTAATACTTTATGCTAAAAGTCACAACACTAACTTGAGGTTATGAATTTCTAGTTTGATTTGATCTTCTCTAGAGTACCAAAGTCATGGTGATAATGATCAATTAACTCTCCTCTGGAACATGATATTGTGG
The DNA here is from genome assembly GCA_029783825.1 of Sapria himalayana. Lineage (NCBI taxonomy): Eukaryota > Viridiplantae > Streptophyta > Magnoliopsida > Malpighiales > Rafflesiaceae > Sapria > Sapria himalayana. The sequence goes on from JAREIK010002708.1 coordinate 4,459,044, forward strand.
TACTAAGAATATCATGATTGAGATAAATTCTTTCTAGAACAAAGTTTAAAAATGCTCTGAATAGCCGTTATTGATATTTTCTTTCTATAGATTTATGTCGTGATGCTAGTAATAGCCATTACTAATATATTTACTCTACTCTATATAATAAAAAAATCATTACACTAAGAATGAATATGACATTGGTATTTTCTCGCTAGAACATTATATGTATATATATAATATTGGACATTCTCCGAAAAAATATATATATATATATTTTGGACATTCTCCGAAAAATATTGGACATTCTCCGAAAAATAATATTGGATATTCTTTGAAATATACCACGTAACTTAGTTTGAACATTATCCCAATTCGAGTTCTCATAACTAATATTCATTATAACTTTATATATATATATATATACACCATAGGCACACCCATTTATTTGGGCTGTTCCCATTTATTTGCATATGAAATATAAATATGTCATTTATGATTAAACCATATTAAAAGCAGAGTTAAACTATCCAAAAATAATTCATACTATAATATATTTTACTAAACCAACATAAAAATTTTCACCAATTAACCATTCATAATTAAATTTTTAAAACTATTTGAATTAAAATATAAACCACTACCATTTAGGGCCCTTAAATATAAATAAATTCTATTAGAAGAAAACAACAATCACTTTGAATATTTTATTGAAACTTTGAAATTCGATATCAATATGAAGCTCATGTCACGTAGAGCAACTTTTGATCTTGGACTATTATGTTCTAACTCTAGAATAATCAATTAATAACAAAAGAAAATCAATGTATCATCTATTTTTTTTTTCTAGATTTCACATTCTCTCCTTAAAAATTTTAGCCCGAAATTCTCACAGATACTCCTTTACAATTATAAGCATATACTAAAATTCAAAAATTATTTAACTACTAAAACACATATCATCATTTTTCAAATAAAAGGGATAAGCAACACATATCGTATCTTAACTTTCTTGTGTTGCTTCTTCTATTCCTAGATGATGTCATATTACTTTTACTAGTCTGATAGTCTTGTGTCATAAAACATGATCTCAGCTATTAATGATACGCACTAGCATTTCTTTAATTTTTTTATTTTGATCAATAAAGAACTCACCCCAATCTACTATATGAGTTGGATTAAAAATATATTTTCAAAGCATAGAGACATAGAATATCTTATGACACCAGATAAATATGGTGGTATGCTAACTGATAAGCAACCAAACCCATGTTCTTGAGTATCTTGAAAGACCCAATATATCTTGGTAATAGCTTTCAATGCTTTTCAAATCTAATTACTCCCTTTTTAGCAATAATTCCAAGAAAATATGATTACCCACCTCAAATTCTAGTGGTCACCATCACTATCATCATAACTTTTCTATCGACTTTGATCTGTAAGAAGACATCGTATCAAATCTAATTTTTATGAGGTGTCTTTAATCTCATCTAGAGTCATGGTGGATCTATCTCCCATCTTAGTTCAAAAAACCGAAGATCGACATGCCCTTTTGTATAATACTTCATATGGTGTCATTTGTATACTTGCCTGATAACTATTATTATAGGAAAACTCAACCAAATGTAGATGTTCTTCCTAGCTACCCTTAAAATCCAGACAACATGCTCGTAGCATTTATTCTAAAACTTGTATGATCCTTTATGACTGATCATTTGTTTGTCGATGAAAAGTAGTGCTCATTACCAATTATATTCACATTGCTTCTAGAAACTCTTGTAAAAATGAGCTGTAAATCTAAGATCTCTGACCAATACAATATATACTAGTACTCCATGTAACTGAACAATTTCTCGTATATAAAACTTATACAATTTCTCTTATGTGAAGGTCATCCATAAGCTAGAAAATGAGTTGACTTTGTAAGCTAGTCCACTATTACCCACAAAGCATCATATTTTCATGATGTCCATGACATGTGAGTCACAAAATCCATCATGAAAATACTCTCATTCTTACTCTACTACCTACCTCCAAAGGATGGAATAACCCTGCTAGCTTCTGATACTTAACTTTTATCTATTGATATGTGAGACATTCATCAAACAAAATTCTTAATGTATCTCTTAATCCTATTCTAGTAATACTAGTGATAATGATCATTATATATCTTTGTGCCACCTAGTTGTATCATAAAATGAAAACAGTAGAATTTTCTAAGAATCTCCTCTCTCAATTCTACTATATGAGGAACCGCGATCTGTCCCCTAAACCGATGACTTCCATCCATATGAATGGCCCAACCCTCATCGCCTGTACCAGCTTTTACTTAGTTTTTTATGGATAATATTTTTGCATCTTATATTTAGATCTCATTCACCTTATTTAATAGGGAATGTATAACTACTAAACTCTCAATAACACCCTGACTTTGATTGCTATATTATAAGTTGAATCGTCCCACAATCTCAAGCATATTCCATTCTCATGAAGCTATACTAGCTAGTATACCTCGTGACTTCCAACTAAGTGTATCAACCATCATGTATGTCTTACCTAGATGGTAATGCAAAGTAAAATCATAATCTTCAAGATACTCAATCCATTAACGATATCTCATGTTTAGACTTTTGTGGTCTAAAAATACCTCAAATTGCTCATAATACTAATAGTGGCTCCATATTTTTAAAGTAATGACTATAGTCTCCAACTCTATATCACGTGTGGGGTAATTTCACTCATGGTTCTTTAATTGTCGTGAATCATAAGCTACAACTCTCTTGAATTGTATCAGAACACATCCCAACCCAACTTTCAAGGCATCACAATACACTATATATTTCTATTTCCTATGCAAAACTATCAGGATAGGAGCTGAAGTAAATATTCTTTTTAATTCCTAGAATGCCTTCTCACATGGATTGATCCACTCATACTTGACTTCCTCCCTGGTCAATCTAGTCCTTGGATCAGTTAACCATGAAAAATTCTCAATAAATCTCTTGTAATACCCAGCTAATCCCAAAAAACTATGTATCTTAAAAAATAACTTTGGTCTCTCCAAACTCATGACTACCATGACTTTTTTATAGTCCACTAAGACACTGGTAGTCAATACTACGTATCCTAAAAATTTTACTTATGTCAACCAAAAGTTATATTTACTAAATTTAGCATATAATTTATGTTCTCTCAAAGTTTAGAGAATGACTTTTAAATTGATCTTCATGCTCTTACTCGGAATGAGAATAGATCAAAATGTTATCCACAAAAATTATAATAAAATGATCTAAATATGACTAGAATATTTTAAGCATGAGATTCATAAATGCTACTGGCACGTTTGTTAATTCGAAAGGCATTACTATAAACTCAAAATGCCCATATCACAATCTAAATATTGTCTTAGGGATATCAGCCTAATAACTCTCAACTAGTGATATATGATACATATATTTATTTTGGAAAAGACTCATACCCATTTTAATTGGTCAAAATAATCATCAATCTTTGGTAATGAATATCAATTCTTTATCTCAACCCTAATGAACTATCAATAGTCAATATACAATCGAAGGGTCTTATCCTTATTCTTTGCAATTAGAACCGAAGCACCCCGAGGTGAAGTGCTCGGTCTAATGAAACCCTTGTCTAACAAATCTTATATATGGACCTTGAGTTCTTGTAATTCGACCAGTGCCATCCTATGTGGACTCATAGAAATGGATGATGTAATTGGGTGTAACTCAATACTAAACTCTACATTCTTGTGTGGGAGTAATCCTGGTAGTTCATTCGGAATTATATCCTTGTATTTACAAACTATCCGAGGATGATCCAAATTCAGTGTCAACACATCATCTAGGGTTAGGCATGCCAACCAACTCATCAGTCGTCCATGCCATCTAGAATCGTATATAGTATGGGGTAAAGCTTCATGCATATCCTCATGAAATACAATACATACATCATCTGATCTAGCATAAGTAGGGTTCCTGAGATTTCTAACTCATAATCTTGACATATCTGACTAATTTTTACCTTAGTCCATAAAGAAAAAGTCACATTCAATGGCTCATCCAAGTTTTTAACCTCTAATCCCAATTCTTTTACATATGATGTAGAAATAAATGTATATGATGTACCAAAATCAAATAAAACTCTTGCTCATAAATAAAAAAGTAAGAAAGTACCTTGTATTACAGATTGATCTATCCTTTCCATCTCTGGTGTAATGGAATATACATGCTCTTGGCTCCTCAAAGTCCTGGCCTGTGAGCCCTCTCCTTGACCCTGGCCCAAACCCAGACCTTTCTGGTATGATTATAAAGGAGGGATTTGTGAAATATCTCGAGATTGCACCTAAATATCATGATATGTACCAGATAAGTGAGGAATAAACCATTTCTGCATAAATCCCATGGATGTCTGGATGGTGATGTCTCATATCCTTGGATTCTAGCTTCAGTGGACATTCTTGTTTTTAATGTCCAAGCTAATGGTAGTGAAAACAATTTTTTTTTCCAATTTGACTAGAACTCACAGTATAGCTTTAGCCTTGATAACTATGACCTTATCCTTGAAGTACCCATGAAATAAAAATTCTCTGCCACTTTCTAGAAAAATAATGACCCTTTTTTCTCTTCTCACTAGCACTCTCACTCATCTCTCAGATATTACATGCATCCTCAACCTCTCGCTCGATGGTTAAAGCTATCTAAGCATCGAATCCATATCTTGGATAAAAAATCTCACAATCTTTTCTCGGATGGACAATTTCAATCCATCTTCAAATTTATGAACCTTAGCCACATTAGTTGCCACATAATCATCCTCAAAACATGCCAACTCAACGAATTTAGTCACATAGTCAAACATTTTTATATTTTCTTATCTAAGTTCAAAGAATTCCTATGCCTTAGCATGTTTAGCTGAAGTCGGAAAATATTTCTCTATTAGGAGTTCTTAAAATTCTTTCAATGTCATTACCTCTATATTCTTCGAGGCTTTTATCCAATCCCACCAAATTTGAGACTCTCCTTCTAGCTGGAATGCTGCTAGATAGATCTTTGTAGTATTAGAAGTGATCTCCATAGTTTCCAAGATTTTTTCAACTTGTCGAAACCAATGATCTACTACCATTGGGTCCCCTTCTCCTATAAATATTGGAGGATGACGTGTCTTTAATATATAGAGGTTACATGGACATTCCTATCCTTCAGTTGCACTAGTCTATGAAAATATGGAAACTACGGCACTCACAGCCTTTATGAAAGATTATTGGTCAAAGTTAGTTGGTGGTTGATCTACATTTCATGGACATCCTCTATGACCTCATTCTCTACTTGTCATCTACTTAAGTTAAATAATAATTTAAAAATCACATTCATGTTGTATTATTAGTACAATTGCCAACTAATAATAGACTTTTCATTTTGAAGATATCTTTTCATTTTCTGAACCACTATGGTTTTGTTTCTTTATCCTAGTGTTTCTTCCTTTTTTTAATGTCCATATTATGTATAATCCAACCAATCTAAAATATGCAACATGCCCCACACCAATGTATACAAAACAAAAATCCTTTTTATGTTGTGATCACATCTAGGAAATTTTCTACCTAGAATTTGATACCAAGGTATTACCCGCATATTAATTTTTTTCTGGGTAGTATTAGATATTTGTACATATAAACTTTCCTACCAAGTTATGAAACTTAAACCAATTTTGAGCTATAGGTAATCACATACCTAACCTATGATACTATGATGTGATGCCCCAATCTCCAAGGGGTCCCATTAATTCATCACATAATAAGATATGTAATAAAATAACATCTTTTTTCCAAATGTTGCATACACATGTTTTTGTGTTTTATTTGCTTTGCAGAATAAAAACATAAAATATACAATTCAAGCAACAACTGGTTCGATCACACATGTGATCCTGCATGTGGATCTATCATCTTTCTTGGACATGTACCTCAAAGGGGTCCCACAACATAGTGAGTAAAGCTCAATAGAGATAAACTTCTATGGGGCTACTCCCCACCAAAGTGCACTTAAAAAAATCATGCATATATATCAACACTCATTCAAGTACAATATTTACATGAATATAATTTTGGATAAAATATTTTTATGCCTATATCCTGAGTCCCACTGACTCCCTCACATATGCCGAAGCCAAGTGGGATATTATATATGTGTGTGTGTGTGTGTGTGTGTGTGTGTGTGTAGATATATATATTTATTGGACATATTCCAAAAAATATGGACCTTCTCCGAAAAATAATATTAGACATTCTCTGAGAAATATATTTTTTTCTTGAGTATTCTTCGATAAATATTGGACATTCTCTGAAAAATATGAACTTTCTTTGAAAAATAATATTGAACATTTTTCAAAAAATACTGTGTAACTAAGTTTAGACATTGTCTCAATTTGAGTTTGTATAAATAATATCCATTATGTCTTTATATATATAAACCATGCACCCAGCCATTTATTTGGGATGTTTTCTTACATATTAATTGCAAATATGTTTACTTAAATATAATTATGAATAAAATATTTATATGTTCATATTCTCAGTCATACCAACTCCCTAACACATGTCGAAGCTAAGTGTGACCTATTACATGTGTGTGTGTGTGTGTGTGTGTGTTGGAGATACTCCAAAAAATATAAACATCCTCTTAAAAACAATATTGGACATTCTTCAAAAATTATATATTTTTTTTTTCTTGAACATTTTCTGATAAATATAGGATATTCTTCAAAAAATATGGATTTTCTCCGAAAATAATATTGGATATTTTTTGAAAATTACTACTTAACTCAGTTTGAATGTTTTGCCAATTCGAGTTCACATAAATAATACCATTATACCTTTATATATTTAAATCATTTATCCACCCATTTATTTGGGATGTTCCTGTGCAAATGAAATATAAATATATCATTTATGATTAAATCATATTCCAAGCACAGTTATAACTATTCAAACATAATACACATTGTAATATATTTTACTGAACCAACATATAATTTTTTACGGATTAACCATTCACAATTAAATTTTTAAAATAGTTTGAATTGAAATATAAATTACAATCATTTAGGGCCCTTAAATAGAAAGAAATTTCAATATGAAAAACCAATACCTCTCGAAATATTTTATTGAAACTTTAGAAATTTGATATCAATATGAAGCTTCCGACATGTAAAGCAACTTTGTTATTGAACTATTTTGTTACGACTATAGAATAATCAGTTAATAATAAAATAAAATCAACATATCTTTTATTTATTTTTCTCTTGACATTGCACCAACCTCCCCTCCATATTTTTTTTCTTTCCATTCCCTCATTTTCCTGATTCCCATCAATTCTATGTGTTATTATTATTATTATTATTATTATTATTTTAAAATAATATAAATAAAAACTATTTTTTTGACACATGGACTGCGCATGCACGAAACCACGTCGCTGCCCCCTCCCCCCTTCTTTTTAATTATTTTCTTTTTTTCATTATTAATATAATAATAATAAAATAAGATTAAAAAAAATTGACTTAATCTCGACCTTCTTAGAATTTGATGAAATTTATCACCATAGTTATATTTTTCAAGACGAATTTAATGGTGAGGTTTGTTTTATCATAAGAGTTATAAAAATTTTCAAATTATTTTTACTTTTTACAAAATTACCATTTTGTCTATTTTCCAAAAAAAGCATATTATTTATTTATTCTTTTTTGTTTTTTTTTCTAAATTTCACACAATATTTTTGGCTACCTCTAGAGTTGCTACATACTCAGCTTCCAAAGTAGAATCAATAATACAAGATTATCTAATATTCTCAAATTCTCATCTAATTAGAAATCTGAGTCTATATACCTAATATGGACAAGATTGTTCCCTTGATACACTAACATATTATCTCTAGTCCTTTTTAGGTATTTGATTACATATTTTACTACTATCCAATGTTCTTCTCTTGGGTTAATTTGATATTTATTTACCTACTTACCGTAAAATATATATTAGGTATGGTGCAAAACATTACATACATCAAGCTTCCTATTATTGATGCATAAGGAATTGCATTCATTTTTTTTTATTTCATTAAGTATTTTGGGACACTAATCTTTTGATAGAGAAATTCCATGTCTATGTGGGTGAAAACTTTTTTTGGAATCTTACATGCTAAAATGAGTCAATATCTGATCAATATAAACAGTTTGAGAAAAATATAACATTCTTTGCCTGCGACCTTGCTAAATCTTAATCCCAAGAATGTGAGCAATTCTCCTAAGTCTATCATATCAAATTGATCAGACAACCAAACCTTAATCAAAGACAACAAACTTACATCATTACAAATGAGTAATTTGTCATCAATGTAAAACACCAAAAACACTACGATGCTATTGCTTCTCTTTTTATACACGTAATACTCAGCCTAACATTAATCAAAGCATATGACTTTATGGCTTGATCAAAATGAGTATTCCTTGATCAAGATGTATTTTAAAAAATAGTCTTTACATCTATTTATTAAATCTCATATTCATAATGAGTTGTAATAGACAAGAAAATCTAGATTGACTTTAGCATGACTGCTAGCAAAAAGGGATCCTCATAATCAAATCATTCTTTCTTAGTAAAACCTTTTGCAACAAGCCTAACCTTATAAATTTTAATATTACCATCTATTCCGCTCTTTTTCTTATTGATCCACCTACACTTAATGAGTTTTATCCCTACAAGTGATTCTGTAAGATTTCCTACATGATCAGAGTGTTTTGACTACATCTTTGATTCCATAGCCTTTTGTTAATATTCCACATCCTTATCTTTAAGTGCTTTGTCATTGCTTTCAAGATTAGTATCTAGATCATTTGGTATTCTATCATAAGACATTTCTACGATTATACACCATGAAGGTTGAGAATAACCTTCACATTATAATGAGACATTCCTCTCAGTCATATATCTTCAACATGCTGCATAGACACTAATCCCTATGAACTATTATGACCATTGCCCTTTTGTGGTGTAACTAACATATCAATGACAAGCCCATGAGGTTTAGTATCAAAACCTCCAAAATAATATATTCTATCATATATTTATTTTCAACATTGCGTTATAGTGTTTCTTCTTGTATTACTAGTATTGAAGAAGTTTGGGCTAATTTATTTTCGCTCAAAACCTCCAAAATAATTCTACTTCTAATAGTTTGGTTTCTTATGTAGTCCTCTTCTAGGAATTGAGTATTAGTACTAAAAATAACTTTCTAATCTTTTGGGTTATAAAACAAACTGTCCTGAGTCCCTCTAGTATATCCCATTAAGAAATAAACTTATATTCTTAGTTCTAACTTATCTATTTTGTCTTTCAACACATGTGCTAAGTGACTCCACAAATAAATGTGTTTCAGAAAAGGCTTATGTGTAATCCACAATTTAGTTGGAGTAGTAGGTACAAACTTAGATAGAACTAAGTTTAAAATATAAGCTATTATTTCTAACACATATCCTCAAAAAGAATTAGACATATATGAATAGCTTATCATTGATCTTATCATGTCCATATGAGCCACATTCCTTCTTTATACCACACTATTTTGATATAGAATGTCAGGTCCAGAGAACTATTATGTATTCCTTTAATCCAATATGTTGTCTCTAAACTCTCCCAAGAGGTACTCGCCACCATGATCTGATCATAATATTTTGAGATTTATTTTAACATGTTTATTTTTTTCAGTCATGTACTCTTTGAATTACTCAAAGGTGTCGAATGCATATCATATCAAATAAATGTATTCATATCTTGAGTAATCATTAATAAAAGTGATAAAAAACTCAAAATCACATCTCGCTTAAATAGCCATGTGCCCACATAAATTAGAATAAACTAATTCTATTGGTTCTTTGGCTCTATAACCTTTAGCCATAAATGGTCATTTTGTCATTTTTCCTTATAAGCCAGACTCGAATGCTGAAAGTATTTTCACTTTAAATGAATCCAAATGTCTATTTTTAATAATCTCGAAATATATTTTAGATTTATATGACCTAGGCATAAGTACCAGAGATAAGTTTGATTTATATTAGAAAGATATTTTCTTTTATATGGTAACCTATTAATACTATTCGACTTGGATTGATGCAGTAGAGTAGAAATAATTTTAATAGAATAAAAGTTGTGTTTTAATGTACCATAATAACAATCTTTTTATTCAAGTAAATTGTTACAAAATCATTAAATAAAAAAGAAAATTCATATTTAACCAAACTGAAAACAAAAATTAAGTTTTTTTTTTGATTGAAAATACTTCAAGACAATCTTTCTAAATTTAAATAGTACATCTCTCAAATTAAAGCATATAATCTTTCACTGTAATGGCTGATGCTTTGTAGTGTTTCCTATATAAAAATTAATTTCTCATTACTTAGTTATTTAGTTTCCTAGAATGCCTACAAAGAATTGTAAACTTGATTAGTGGCACCCATATTTAGACATAAGTATCCATTATTATCATTGCTAAACATGTTACAATAACTAGTAATTGAGATTTATCTTGATTATTCACTTTTCTAAAAAAATTAAATGCTACTTCTAATACTTTTAATTACTTACAATAAAATATTTTTCTTTTAGTTTTTTACTCCCACTTGCGACAGGAATAATTGATGGAACATTAGTATATTTTTGAAGTTTCTTTTTATTCTTCTTCTTTCCTCTTAGTTTAGAAGCAGTTATTTCAGCCATTATTACTCTAGATAATTTTTTAATAATACTTTCAGCTGATACCAATTCTTTATGCAATTATGTCAAAATTCAACTAGGTCTATTCATATTGTAGTTTAGGAATAATTCTTTATAGGAATCTTCCATCACTTAAAGAATAGTATCAATTTGAGAATCCATATTAATCTTAGCTGCAAGGGTCTAGTTCATTCTAAAAACCAATCATATTGAGAACATGATCTCTCATTGGGGCATTTTTACTCACAATAGTATTCATAAGATCTCTCATGGCTTTCTGTCTGGCAAAACAAGTCTGATTCCAAAAATATTTCTTTGAGATTAGACATCATATCATAGGTAATAGCCATGAACTGATGCTAATATTGTAGTATATTTGACATAGAAGTCAAAATATAAACGATAGAATTATCTAATTTTTGTTTGTGCTAAGTGCACCCACAAGTCAATTAGTCCGATATAGAGAAGGTATCAAAACCAACACACTAACCGACTTGCATAACTTTCAAACCAATGATGGATACCATGTGTTCATTCAAAATGAATTCTCTCACCCACTTAGAAATTTTAAAATTAAGGGTTTTATTCAAATATCTTGATTTTGTGAACTTCCTATTTCTAGTATACAAACTATCATATAAGTTATTATACTTGTAAATACGCATTGATATGTCACAAATATATACACATGCCATAATCCATATGTCACAATCCATACCATAATCCATAAAACATACAACAACATCTATAAAGCATGAAAAAAATATGTGATGACTGTGCATCACATATTTAATTGCAAAATAGCCCAACTATATTGTATTTCGAGCACTATGCCCTTAAACTTTCCCTAATAAAATATAAGGCTTGGGATAGTGCCCTTAATTGGGTTGTAAGTGTCTGGTTAATTTTGTAATGGTCCTAGGCAGTGTTAAAATAAGAAAAATTTGCCCATATTTTAAGTTGATTGAGATTAAAACTATTCTACCATGTTCTTCCCCATCAATAATATATGTTGCCATGAGCTCCGTCATTGTGCAGCATCATTGGCCACAACCACAATAGAATCTAACACCGTCATCCACATTAACCACCACATGCAATGTCACCAATCACAGTTACCACCTCATGCATTGTGTTCACCATTACAACTTCCATAGATAACGTCGCCGACCATAGTTACCACCTCCAGCACTGCCATTCACCACAACAACCTCCACAAGTGATGTCGTCGGCCACAATTATGACCCTCAACTTAGTCATTCACTGAGACAACCTTCATGGGCACCATCACTGGAGGTGGTTTTTATTTTCCATTATAGAAAAAAAATTACATCGCCAAGTAAAAAATTAAACGCAAAATTACAACCCTTGAATCAAAACAGTCCAAACACATTACCATAGTAAGCTTATAAATGTAATTTTGTAAATCGATTAACATACGTTGAATTGCCAATTTTTATCCAAAGTAATGTTATTTCTAACACCTAAACTATTAAAACCAAACTTATCCGAGCTTGATATCACCTCATAACCATCTCTCTAATACCATGTTAGCTTTTTTATGTGATAATGTGCATAAGATAATATTGTTTGTGTTGTTTTAAACATATTTCTATGTTAGAATTATCAAGTTATACTTATAGGTGTATTGACAACTGTAGTCATCTCATGTAAATCCTCTTCCAACTCCATTTCCCGAAGAAGATGATGCTACAAAGGTGTGGCATCATTTAGCCATACATTTATATTTAAAAATAAAAATTGAATATTTAATGCATAATTAAATCATGCATTTTAATTTTTTATTATTTTAAATATCTTATTAAAGGTTTAATGTATTGTATGTGTGTGTGTGTGTAAATGTAATCAAAATCAATTTAATAAGAATCGATTAATTTGAAAAAATCAAATTATTCGAATATAATTAAACAAATTATTTTGATTTGATATGCACATATATTCTAAATAAATAAATTAATTTTTTAATATTTCTTTTATGACATATAGTTAAGGCTAAGGAAGGGACCCTGAAATAAATAAGATATCGGGCTTCTAATATAAATTATTTTGTACAATAATTTATATTAATTATAATTTATACCATTATAAAATTATAATTATGATTCCTCACTCATTTAGATATTTTATATCTTTTGTTACTTAACCCTAATTAAATTCTTCAAGTTAAGATTATATGTACTCATTGATTAAATCAAATCACTGGTAATCTAATTTAATTAATCACTAATTATTTTCTTGATATTTTCCACTTAACTTATTTAAACTGTCAGATCAAAATCAATTAGTCGAATTTGACAATATCAAATTTTATAAGCTTTCATAAAAGAGTATCATCAATCCTTTTGATAATATATATAAATTCCATCAGTAATTAATATTAATTATATACTTGATAAAGTTATTCAATTCATAAAGCTCTTAAATCTATTTCTAAACTCGACTCTTTGTGAATTAAAATAATTATTAATAAGTACATGCAAATATTAAATAATTTAAGAATAAAAGTAATAATATTTATAATAATAATGATGTATTTTATTTTATAATTCGGTACAAAATAATTATACCTTGTTGATTCCGGTCAATATACTCAAGTATATTAGCATTAGAAGTTAAAATTTCAATATTCATCATAATCAAGATAGGCCTACTAAAATTTAGTGTTATGATCTTACTAACAGGTTGTCTAACTCTAACTAGATTTTGTACAACAAAATTATACTTCACAAAAACTTATTATAAAATCATCAATATATGTCAAACTCGTTATACCACATCATCCACAATGTAGAATAAAGAATATATACATTTTTTATAAATTTAACATATTATAAAATCTTTTATTCAAAACAGAAAAATTTTAAAATAAAGAAAATAGAAAAATCATAAAAAATAACTTTTAGTATAAATCAGTTTCAACTATATATATAATTTTGATAAGAAAGCAAATTGGTGCATGTAGCTTGATGTCAAAAGAGTACATTTTGTTTGACACATGTGAATTCGAACCCCAATTTAGTGTTTATTAATTAATAAAATTTTAATATATTTTTTAAACTGTTAAATATTAGTTTGGAGATAAAATTGAATTAATAATTTTGATTGTACCAAAACACAAAATAATTAGGTGGAATCGTGGTTTGGTGTACTTCCCACAAAATAATTGAAAAAACAACATCAAAATTTAATATTTGAAAAAAAAGCACCTATCTCTTAACAAATTGAATTTTAATACACTCAAACATATTAATTATAAATTATACTTAATTATTTTTTACTCTCTCTTCGCTCACCTCTCACCCATGAAACACACCCATCGCCCTCTCCCCGTGCACTTCGCCCTCTTTCCTCTCCAACGAGGAGCTTTAGCAAGTTCCATGATGGAACTCCAGTGAGTTCCACGATTGAACTCGTGGAGCTCCAGTGAGCTCCGTGATTGAGCTCATGGAGCTCCATCGAGCTCCTATGATGGAGCTCCCCGAGTTCCCTAGAGAGGAGAGAGGGGTGAGGAGCGACGGAAGAGAAGAGAGGGGTGAGGTGCAAGGTGACAGAATAGAGGGCAGAAGGGATATAGGGGTGAGGGGAGAGGGGATAGTGGCCAGAGAAGAGGGGAGAAGAGATTGTGGCGAGGGGAGAGGGGATAGTGAAGAGGAAAGAGGGGATAGTGGCGAGGGGAGAGGGGATAGTGGCGAGGGAAGATGGGATAGTTGCGAGGGGAGAGGGGATAGTGGCTAGGGGAGATGGGAATGGGGCGTGGAGAGAAGGCGAGGCGCGCGAGAAGAGGATGAGAGGTGTGTTTCACGGGGGACAGGAGATATGAGTGGAGAAGTGGAGTTAAAAATAATTAAGGGTAATTTAGGATTAATATATTTGTGAGTATATCAAAATTTAATTTGTTAAGAGGTATAGTTTTTTTCAAATATTAATTTTTGAGTTAGATTATTAAATTATTTTGTGGGGAGTGTCCAAAACACAATTTCTCCAAATAATTATGTTTGGGTGTATACTTTATAAATTTGAGAAATTATGTTTTGGGGTACTCCCCCAAAAATTTTTAAAAATTTAAAATTAAACGTTTAATATTTGAAAAAAAACACAAAACTATAAATAAATAAAAAATAAAGGCACTCGAATTTGTAAGTCTTAAACTACCCTCGTCCCTCTCTCATGCCCCCTGCACTCTCCTTTGTCTTCGCCCTTGCCCCTCGCCCTCGCCCCTCGCTCTCTCTCGTCTCTCCTTGCCCGTCTGCCCTCACCTCTCTCCCCTCTCTTCTCGCCCCTCTCCCTCCGCCCCTCTACATGAGCTTGATCGTGGAGCTCGACGAGCTCCAGTGAGCTTCACGTCAAGCTCCAGTGAGCTAATTGTGGAGCTCGACAGACCTCCAGTGAGCTCCACGTCGAGCCTCCAGTGAGCTCCACGTCGAGCCTCCAGTGAGCTCCAACAAGCTCGACATGGAGCTCACTGAAGCTCGAAGAGCTCCTTCGTGGCGCTCCATCGAGCTTAATGATGGAGCTCATGAAGAAGGGCATGGGTAGAAGAGCAAGGGAAGAGGGGTGAGGGGCAAGGGAATACGAGCAAGAGTGAGGAGCAAGGATGAGAGCAATGGGCATGAGCGAATGCGAGGGATAGGAGAGAGGGACGAGAATAATTTATGACTTACAAATTTGAGTGTATTTATTTTTAATTTATTTATAATTTTGTGATTTTTTTTTAAATATTAAAAATTTAATTTCGAATTTTTAAAAATTTATGTCAGAGTACCCCAAAAATAATTCCTCCTTTTAATTTTTTTTTTTAAATATAATTTTTTAATTATTTTGTGATTGGACCAGAACATAAAGCAACCACCTGAAAAGATTTCTATCTACCGTTCTTTCTCACGGCTATTTTCATTAATAAGTCACAACTAAGGTAGCTGGGACTGGACCAACCTACTTGCAGTTGGCTTTTCTTTCCCTAGGCTCTCTTTCTTTTATGTCACCCAGATGCTAAATTTTTTTTGTTATTCATTGTCTCATCATGTAATAAATAATTCCATTTTTTCCATCATCCTTTAGCAATACATTTGATGGCTTTCTTTCCTTCGTTGATTCCCTTTCTCATGTTTTCTTCTTCGTGCAATTCGCAATGGTCACCTTCTCCAGGGTACTCCCCCAGTTCCAAGTTTAGGTCCATGGATTTCAATAAAGGTTATAGAAACCTCTGGGGTTCTTCACACCAACACGTAGGCAACGAAGCCTTAACAATTTGGTTGGACTCCATTTCTGGTACATCACTACTCTTTTTTCTCACGCCAGCTTATATTTCTTTTCTCATCAACGTGCATGCTCTTCATCGAAACGTATTTGGTTGCTAGGTTTTTTTTTTTTACTTTTTTTTTATTTTCTGCATTCTTTCAGGAAGCGGATTCAAGTCGGTTAAACAGTTTCGATCTGGGTACTTTGGCGCCTCCATCAAACTCCAATCAGGCTACACTGCAGGAGTCATAACATCTTTTTACGTTAGTGACGAGACACCATACATTTGTTCCCGTTATCACACACAGGACAACGCATTACTGAGAAATACAACTTTTGATGTAAATTTCGCAAAGTTTCACGCTAATACCACTCAATTTCAAACTTCGTAAAAAGGGTGAACTCTTTTTTGTTGCTTTCGACAACATCAATTATACTCAATATTGATCAGATTGGTGTTGATGATTTTTTTTTTTTTTTGGATGGAAAACTCAGAACTTGATCAGATTCTGCCTTGAATATAGATTAAATCATCACGATTTCTATTATTGTCGTCTTTATTGACGTGTGTCGAAAATGAATTCTAATAGTTGTCGCGTATCGCAGTTATCAAATAATGAAGAATTTCCAGAACACCATGATGAGGTAGACATAGAATTTCTTGGGACAACCTTTGGGAAGCCTTATACATTACAGACGAATGTATATATAAGAGGAAGCGGAGATGGGAAAATCATAGGAAGAGAGATGAAGTATCAATTGTGGTTCGATCCTACCAAACATTTTCACAATTATGCCATTCTCTGGACTCCAAAAGAGATCATGTAAGATCCACATCGTGTTTTTTATTTGGAAAAAAATAGGTATTCCACGTCTATAAAATTGCACTTCCTCGTTTGTTTCGTCTTAGATTCCTTGTCGATGATGTGCCGATCAGAAGGTATTCGAAGAAAAAGGTTGCGCCATTTCCCGATAGGCCAATGTGGGTTTATGGTTCAATATGGGATGCTTCTTCTTGGGCTACTGAAGATGGGAAATACAAAGCAGATTATAGATATCAACCATTCGTTGCGAAGTATACAAATTTCAAAGCCGGGGGTTGCTCCACCAAGGCAGCAGCTAGGTGCCGCCCAGTCTCTGCCTCACCTTTTCCCTCCGGGGACTTGACGAAGCAGCAACAATGGGCCATGAGATGGGTTCAAACTCGCCACATGATCTATAACTATTGTAAAGACCCCAAAAGGGACCATTCCCTCACTCCGGAGTGCTACAGTTTGAAGTGAAATTGCATGCGTGGGATGACATTCTCCTAGTGAACCAATCCATTAGGGGCATGCTTTGCCTTTATTTTTTAGATGGAAACTATGAACTTTAAGAGTTTCTCAATTTGTTCAAATGAAAAAAATCTTTCAAGATTGAATCAATTAGAGACCTCAAAAGTTATCAAAGTATGAGTTCTTGACAGTCATCATTAAGCCTGATCATCAACAACTGTACCCTGCAATGAAAGATGCAATTGAATAATATTCTTCGAGTTTTTGGATGTGGGTGAACATTTGCTCTTATAGGTGCTTAATTCAACATGTCATAGATATTCATTAGATTGACATAGTGAAACTAGTAAATTTGATATTCTAGGTCCTAAATGACATCCTAATCAAAAAGCAATTCTTCTATAACCATTGGCAATTTGGTTCCTCAACTATGTGTGAATCTGTCAATAACATGAGCATTTGTGGAAGATTTTTTTTATTTCACATTTAGAGCCTAGGTTGGCAATGTTGTTTATTAACAATAAGTCCTTGTTTTGACAAGGATTTCAAAGGTTAGAGATGAATAGAAGAAGTGAAGAAGAGAGAATCCGAGAGCGCTGCAGTAGAGAGAAAACCAAGCAGTTTCAATAAAAATATGTCCCGCATATTAGGTAAAAGAAAAATCAAAGTTTATTTATTGGCTATGATAATTGTTAAAAAAAATAAACAGAAATTACTTTACAGCTATTTGCACGTGTTTTTAATAAATATTTAGTAATGGTATAAAGGTAAATTCACAATAGTCTCAAACCAACTATATCGAATAGCCCAATCAACATTTTCTCCCATTTGATGTTGTTGGTAACAGTCCAAGCTTTTCCCGGAAGTAAGCCAGCTTTTCTCTAGGCAAAGGCTTGGTAAATATATCAGCAACTTGCTCTTTAATTCTGTAAAAAATCAAATTAACTTCATTAGTTTTAATAGCATCCTTGATGAAATATTATTTTAAGCCTATATGTTTAGTTTGACTATGCATAACCATATTACTTGCAATGGATATAGTCGATTGATTATTACACTAAATTTTTGTTAGGCAGTCTAATGGGTTATCTAAATCAGTCAAGAGCTTTCTTAACCATAATGCTTGAGAAGTAGCTACTGAAGTCGAACCATATTCAGCTTCAGTGGTAGACAACGTAACTGTGGATTATTTCTTGGACTGCCAAGAAACAGTCATAGTTCCTAGACTAAATACATATCCAGAGGTACTTTTTTAATCCTCTGGATATCCTCCCCAGTCACTGTCACAATAACCAAATATTTCAATGTGATTTGTCTTAGTGTATTTCAGACCTAAGTCAATGGTTCTTTTGAGATATCTCAATATTCCTTTGGCAGTACTCAGATGTTTGTGATTTGGTGCATGCATAAAATGCGACAGTAAATGGATAGAATATACTATATCAGGTCTTGTTGCAGATGCATACAACAAGCTTCCAATTAAGCTTCTGTCTGTTTTTCCATTTACTAATCTTCCTTGGGTAGAAAGTAGTTTTTGATTTACCTCTAAAGGGGTATAGATAGGCTTACAATCTCTCATTCCAAAGTTCTTTAGTATTGACTTTATATATATGGTCTGGGAGATAAAGACGCCACTTGTGTTTTGAGATATTTCAAGTCCTAAGAATTATTTTAAGTTACATAGGTCTGACATTTCATACTTGGTCTCAATCTCTCTTCTAAAATCATTTATTAATTCAGTTTTATTACTTGTGAAAATAATATCATCCACATATATAGACACAATTAAAATTCTAGATTTCTTAACTTTCTTAATACAGAGTGATGGTTCACTCTTATTTCTTTTGAATCCTTGATTCAATAAGTAAGTATTTATTTATTGATATCAAGCATGAGAAGCTTATTTCAACTCATATAACGTCTTATTTAATTTTTAAACACAATATTCTCTTCATTGTTTTATAAACCCATGGACTTGTTGTGCATAAATTTCCTCTTTGAGTTTTCCATTCAAGAAGGTTGACTTTATATCGAGTTAGAATAAATTCCAACCCTTCTGTCCAGCTAAGGCTATTAAAAGTCTTACTATTTCCAACCTTGCTACTGGTGCAAATGTCTCTTGGTAATATATTCCAGGCTTTTGGGAGTAGCATTTGACCACTAATCGAGCCTTATATACAGGCTGATTTGAGTTAGGTTTAGTCTTAATCCTAAAGATCCATTTTACCCTTATACTGTGTTTATTTTGGAGCAAGTCAACCAGAGTCCAAGTGTTATTCTTTTCAATGATAGACATTTCTATCTGCATTGCTTTTATCCATAATTGATGTTTTACCGCCTCTTCATAGTTGAGTGACTCAGCTGAGGCATAATTACATCACCGGTATATGTCCAATAGGTCTTTATATTTAACATGTGTATTTATTCTATTTGATTCACCCAACACAGACTTAGATTCAGATTTAGAAACAGATTCAGAAATATTATCAGAAGCAGATTTAGGCATACATTCAGTAGCATATTCAAAAGTAGATTCAGAAAAGGAGTAGAAATCATACTTTGGAGTGCATTTTTATTTATTGCTAGCTGTAGCATTTTCATTACAGTCATTTTTATTTGTAGATTGGTTTTCATCAAAGTTTTCTCTCCATTTACTGTTTTCATCAATTAATATGTCTCTACTCACCAGAAAGGACTTAGTTTTTGGTGAATACAGTTTGTAACCCTTGAATTGTTGATTGTATCCTACTAGTATGCACTTTAGACTCTTAGAGTCTAATTTAGTTCTGTATGCATTTGGTATGTGGGAATAGAAAACACTCTCAAATACTCTTAAGTGTTTAACACTAGGTTTTCTGCTAGTCCAGGCTTGCACTGGAGTAAGATTATCCAGTACTTTGGTGGGACACCTATTGAGCAGATACACTGATGTGTTCACTTCTTCTGCCCAATAGATTTTAGGTAAATACTTTTCATTCTGAATTGACCTAGCCATCTCCATTATAGTCCTATTTTTTCTCTCCACGACCATTCTATTGTGGTGAGTAGGCAGTGGTCAATTGCCTATTTATCATTTTTAATTCACAAAAATTAATGAATTTTTGAGAGAGGAATTCACCCCCTCTGTCTGTTCTAAATATTTTTATACTTAGTCCAGATTGTCTTTCGACAAGGGATAGTAGTTTTTTGAAGTAGTCAAGTGACTCGGATTTGTGCTTCAAGAAAAATACCCACATGTGCCTTGTACAATCATCGACAAACAGTATAAAATAATGACTGTTGCCTAATGACTGGACTGACATGGGTTCACAAATATCAGCATGCATCAGTTCCAGTGGTGCAGTGGCTCTCTAGGTAGAGTGTTTAGGAAAACTTTTTCTAGTCTATTTTCCTAGTGAGCATTCCTCACAGACAGAATTGGGGATGATAAGGTTTGAGGGCATTCCATTCACAAGATTTTTTTGAAAAATATTTTTTAGACTTAAATAGTTTAAGTGCCCAAACCTCTTATGCTAGAGAGAGGCTTCAGACTCAATATTCATGGATAATGCATTGTCTGTTCTTTGATCAAATGTTAGTGAAAAACTTCTTCCACTGGACATTTTCACTATCCATGAGGGCTAATTACTTTTCTGATCAAATATTTCACATGTATTATTTTTGAATAGTAGTTTTTATCCTTTTTCAATTAATTGACCTTACTTAGTATGTTTTGGTCCAAGGTAGGAACCAATAGTACATCCTTTATAAGTTTGACTCCAGTGCAAGTGGGTACTGCCACTTTACCCTTGACATTTGTCTCAACTAAGTCATCATTGCCTAATTTCACTTGTGACTACTGAAAGTAAATCCACAAATATTTTCTTGTTGCAGGACATGTGATTTGAGCAATCACTGTCCACAGACCAATTGTTTGGTGAAGATGACTCACTTGTTTTATTTGCATAAAATAGATGCTCTACAGAGACTATTAGCTCTACATAGCCAATATACTATTTAGGATTGCTTTTACAATCCTTTGAGGTATGTCCAAACTTTTTACAGTTTAGGCATTAGTTTTGTTTTCAAAACCAATATTTTTATTGCAATGTGGTTAGATCTCTTGCATATGTTGCAAGAGATATATGGATCCTTATATTAGTCAACTAAGAGTATAGAAGAAGAAAAACCCTTATCAGTTTTATTTTTATTTTTAAATTTAGAAGCATACCTTGGGTTTGGTCTTCTATTTCTTTTCTTTCTGGGTTGAATATCTTCTTTGGTATGTTAGTTTTCCCATCTCGATTGCATTGATGTTTCTCCAGAGCCTTCTGCCATCTTTAACAGGTGACTTTCATATGACTTCAGTGAGCTCAGGACTTGCTGAATGGTTAACTTCGATATATCTTTGGTTTCCTCTATCACTGCCACAATGGCATCGAATTAGTCAATCATACAGATCAATATTTTTTCAACCAGATGAGTTTCGGAGATATCTTCTCGGTGTATTTTAAGTTGATTAACTATATCCAGGAACTGAGTTGAAAACTCAGCAAAAGAATCTAAGTTTTTCATGCTCAGATTCTCAAAATTTATTTTCAGGGAGTACAAAAGAGCTCCTCAAGACTTCTCATCTCCTTAATATTCTTCGATTAAGAGGTCTCAAGCCTATTTGACTTGAGTATAGCCAATTAATCGAGGAAATATAGCATTACTTATACCATGTTGGATGAAAAGTAATACTTTCGCATTTAATTTCCTCAGTTCTTTCTCTTGTATTAAATTTTTACCCTCCAGAGCAGAGAAATTCAGGGCCTCTACATATCCAGAGACCACGATTTTATCACATATCTTGTGAGATAAATAGGGTTCATATTTTAACAAGTCAATAGTCAAATTTCTCACCATCAAATAAGGAAATAGGAATTGACCTCGAGTTTGATGAGTTTTGATCTTTGGAAAACATATTTATTGGAAAAACTTGAAAATTTTTGAACAAAAGTTTGGGGGTTTGGTAGAAAATATAATTTAAATATCATAAAACTTTTATATCTAAATAGATCTGGTCAGATCTGTACTAAATCTAAAGAAATTGCGATAAATAAATCAGGGTTATAGAGACCATCTAATCTGGAGACATTAATTTTGAACAAATGTTTAGAAAAAAAATTTAATCTCAGGTAGATATCCTTGTTTTGACAAGGATTTCCAAGAACAAAGATGAACAGAAGAAGAGAAGAAGAGATAATCCGAGAGCCCCGCAACAAATAGAAAACCGAGTAGTATTAATAAAAATATCTTCCGCACATTAGGTAAAAGAAAAATCATAATTTATATACTGGCTCTGATAATTGTTAAAAAAAATAAACAGAAATTACTTTACAACTATTTACACGTGTCTTTAATAAATATTCAGTAATGAAGATGATTTAGAATGTATCGAATAGCCCAATCAATAGGCAAGACCATGAAGATGATTTAGAATGCGAAACATTTTGGAATTTCCAAGGTATTTTCAATGGCACTAGAAACAAGACAATTGAAGTGCCTGTGATGCAGACCTTTAGATTGTGAATGATCCTAGCATTGCATTATGAGGGTAGTGACATTGGAGGCCAACACAAATTGCCTTTTGATGTATAGTATGTTGTAGAGCTGTCCTGAAAAAAATAATAAAAAATTATGAATAAACAATATTAAAGTAGTCGTGACTTCATATCATGCCACTAAGTAAATGTGGCAACTTTATTTATCATATACATCCTACATGGTCTATATGCTGACAAATCAACCTTGGAAACAATATTGTCTAGTTATTAAACTGAAGATAATCAAACTAGGATCACAGATGCAGAATCTGCTTCGACCATCACACCCTTTTATGCATAATGCTTATAAAACTATTTATTTCCTTCGACCTCGGACATAGTGATACCTATCTAGCTTCGTTTAAGTAAATTACTGAAGTAAGTTAAATAAATTTTAAGTAAATTACTGAAGCTTGAAGTAATTTTGCAGAAATTTCAAGTAAAGTGCAGAGGCTTCAAGTACACTGCAGAAGCTTCAACTACATTGCAGAAGCTTCAAGCACATTGCAGAAGCTTCAGGTACATTGCGGAAGCTTCAAGTACATTGTTAAAGCTCTAAGTACATGTAGAAGCTTTAAGTACATTGTAGAATCTTCAAGTACATTGTACAAGTTACTAGAATGTCATGGAAACTTCTTGATAATCATAAAATTTTTTAGCATATTATAGATCATAAATTATTCTTACAACACAAAAATTTACTTTTATTTCATCAAACATATGAGTTGATTTTTGTGTATGAGTATTCATTATACAAATTGATATTGATAGAAAAATTAAACTTTATGCTTGTTTGGTTATAGAGGGAAAAACCAATTTAATTGAAATCTTAGGGATGATATCAAATTTACAATATATCAATTTGATATAAATAATATAATTATTCTTTATTATAATATTGGGATGATGTATATATGAAGTTATTGAATGAAA
Source organism: Sapria himalayana (assembly GCA_029783825.1). Taxonomy (NCBI): domain Eukaryota; kingdom Viridiplantae; phylum Streptophyta; class Magnoliopsida; order Malpighiales; family Rafflesiaceae; genus Sapria; species Sapria himalayana. The sequence goes on from JAREIK010002708.1 coordinate 4,482,842, forward strand.
ACAAAGTATAAATTTTAGCTTTAACTTTGAATTGAGAAGGAAAGACCAATTTAATTGAGTTCAAATGCATCAAGATCTCAAATTATGTAATAGATGATATTAGAAGTCTTAAGTGATAGAAGGATATGTAAAAGAAAAGAGTTCTAATATAGTTGTTAGACTAATTATACTTCATAGTTTATAATATTTAGCTACTAAAAACATAATATTCAAAAGGTGATAGAATTAGAAATATGTATATCAAGGTGAATAAGATGGAAAACTCGGTAGGATTAGGATAAAATTAAAAATGAGAGGATCAAAAAATATATATCAAATATATAGAGGACATAATTAGAAAATGATATCTTATGTGATTTGCACATGTGAACAATAAAAACAATAAATCATGCATCATTCTAATTAAAAAATATTTAGAATGTCAAGTTAGGGAAGGATTGAAGAAATGGTACATTAAAATCATGGTTGATGATTATAGTGTGAGGATCAAATTGCTTAGAGAAATAAAGTTTATATAATAAACCACAAGTATATCAAGAATGTTCTTTAGCTTTGTTGGAAAATACATTGTTTTTTCTACTAAGGGTATTTTTGTTTGTGTACTATTTCTTTGTCTCTCTCTCTCTCTCTCTCTCTCTCTCCCTCTCTCTATATATATCATGGTCACATTTTTTTTTTGTGTTAAGCGACCCTATTTAAAAACATTGCATCTAATCTCATTTTCTAGTCATCTTTTTATTTTCTTCTCTATGTATTATAGTTTATATTATTTTCAATATGGATATTTTGCAATATTGACATGGCATTGGAGGAGGTTTTCAGAATTGATAGAAATGTTAATGTTGTTTTGTATCTGGCGCACCATTGTCACATATCTAAGGTTTATAGTTCTGTAAAAATTGAAGGTGTTTGACCATTTGCATGAATTTGTTGGTTGCACTTCATTAATTTTATTTATTTGAATGATATTTTTCAATTCGTGACATGCCACTAATACCTATATTTATTTACCATGATGCTTTGATTTTGGCTATTGTGCTATTTTTTGATTTTATGCCGTGGTTATAGTTGTGATTTGGTTGTGGATTTTGTTGTTAGGTAATTGATGTTTGATCTCAGCAAAATTTATTGTTTCTGCTCTAGTTGATGTTGTTTTCTTATACTTTCAATTTTATTTATTAAAAGTAGGGGTTACAGTGAATATGAAAAAAATCATGTTCTACTATAGTGTTTATTTCATTTATCAAATTGAATGATGATAATTAGTTATTATAGTCAAATGGAATATGCTCTTATTTAATTGATCAAAACAAACATAAGTATGTGTCTGAAACTACTCTAGCCTATGTTGATGTTGATTATGCAAACTAGATCCAAGATGATGCACAAATAATAAGTTTGATTTGATATTCAATTAAACCTGTTATTATCTGTATGGTTATGCTCTATGAAACTACAAAATGCCTTTGAGATGTTTGAATTTGATATATGAGAAAACTAAAAATAATTATGAGTCTTTTTAGTTCTATATTCTTTACTTGATCACTTAACTGAGTTTTATTCATTGTGGGGTCAGTTGAATATATAACATCCACTTAATATTGATATTAATGATATTGCATTTTAGTGAAATATGTTGAAAATCATGAAGTTTTTGTCTAGTTTGGATCCTGCATATGAATCTTCTTAGAATCAATGTATTTCTCAGCCTACTCTTATTGAGGTGAATAAAGTATTTTATCTTATTCAAAATATTAATACTATTTGCCTCGATCATCACACAGACCCTTGTACAATGTAGCCTTTGCTTCTTCAAAGTAGTGATCATGGTAAAGGCAAAGGTCATGGACCATGAGGAAGTTGTGGTAGAGATAAATATTATCATTATTACCAGAAGACATTTCTAAGTAAATATTGACTGAAATTGGGTAAGCTAAATTGGGCTAACCAAGCTACTAATGAACATGCTATTACAATGATTTCTCATAGCACATCATCAACCACTTATGAAGTTGTACCATCAAAAGTCCTAGCTAACATATATTTCATGCTAGTATATAGCTTATTGTTTATTCAAGTAAATATATTTTTTTTCATCTCATTCTCATTATGTTTGGTATATTAATTTTATAGATGCATGTACAATTTCCAATTATAAATCATTATTGGATAATCTATTGACATAGACTATATATAAATTCTATTATTACATTTACTAATAGATCTAAATCTTATATGATTGGAGAAAGTAGTATATCCTCAAATTCTAGTTGTATTGTATCCTTTATATTTTATATTCATGAATATTCATTTAATTCTATTTTTGAATAGTCGTGTTACAAAACCATTTAATTTTGAAGTAACATCTTTCCCATCTTATTGTGTTTTTTAGGATCTAACCTCTTAGAAGTTGATTTGTAGAGGTTGAGAAGTTGGAGGTGTCATTATGACACAATCACCAAGTTTACCTATCTATTCACTTTTTGTTGATGCTACACCAACAAGTGGCACTATCACTTTGGTTATTCTCCCACTTCATTGTTTTGGCATATTGACCTTCCATCAATCTTCTCACATCCTTTAAAGTATGAGTCTTGTACGCTTTGAAAATATTATTGAGTCTCATTTTTATCAAAGATCAATATTGTTAGCAGTATATTTTTCTCTTGTTCATTTGGATATTTTGAGTCATATATGAGTCTATAGTATTTTTGGGTTTTAGTATTTTGTCATATTTGTTGATAATTACTATTGTATGACTTGCTTATATTTATTCACAGAGATATATAAATTTTTTCTGCACTAGATATTTTTTACCATGAAAAAAAACATAATTTAGTTTTTCCATTAACATTTCTATCAGATAATGATATTGAATATTATTCATCTATTGCTAATTAGTTTTGTATCTCTCATGGTATAATTCATCTAGAGGTGTCAAACGGCCCGTGTTGGATTGGGCTGGCCCATTTTTAGTGAGCAAGACCGTGCTTCCGTGCCGAGCCAAGCATGACATGGTTACTATTCCGTGTCGTGCTAGGCTTGACATGGTTTCTTCAGGTCATGCCCAGCATGGTCCACCGGCACGGCTGGTTATTTTACCGTGCCGGGTCAAGCCCGTATGGGCCGGTTTAAAGAAATTAATTTTTTTTTGTATTTATAAAATATATATTTAGATAATGTTTAAAATTTTTAAAATTGTAACTTGAAAATTGTTGAATAGTTATAAAGTAAAAATTTTTTTGTAATTATGTTTTAATAAATTTAGATTATAATTTATTAGAATTAAATTATAGAATTTTTAATGAAATTTTTAAACACAAAAATAAATTAAACACAAAATTTCTTTAACAAAAATTACAAAATTACAAAGCCAACCACAAACCAAATGTCCAATCAGCCAATCTCAATCTAAAGCAAATACAATATATTCTAAATAAAAAAGCATATAAAACAAAACATCGAAATCAAAAATCAGAATCAAGAATAACACAAATCGTCAACCGTGAGGCATCAAAATCAAGTGGCAATGACATGTGTCGTGGCAACGAGCAACCTCTTCAATCGTCCATTAGCATATTATGATTATCATCAAACACAACATCAAAATCACTATCATATAAATTATCATCATCAACAATCAACTCCTCTACTTTCGCTGTGGCTGCACTCCCTGTCTTAGCACGATCCTAGATGCTAAACCTTGAATCCTCTGAGTCCTTCATGCATGCTAAGGTTTCAATAATATCTCGACGTAATCTCGATCTCCTATCTGAAATCACATTCACTGCAACAGATAAAGCAGACTTCGATGTCACACTCAACACTAGATAAGTCAGTAGATCCCGTGCCATCCTAGATAGCACGGGAAAGGTGGACTCATGATTTCTACCACTGTAATATATTAAGATTATTAGTATCATAATGTGATAGGATTGAGTAGTAATCAGTATCTAAGTATCGAGAAAGCTTGCTCATATGCGACGATCCACCCGGTCATTTTCCCCTCACTAAATGAATGGAAAAATCTTCATCTTTTAAGATGGTATCTATGTTCGTACTCACAGTCTCACTGTTACTACCACCATACCTACTATCATAGTATGTGAAAATATTGTAGCTGTAGTATATTACGTTTGGAGGGAAAGGAATAGAAGGCTCTTCGAAAACAAATCTCAAGATGCTGGTTTTTTAGCTTGGAAAATTAAAACTGAAATTTATATTGTATTTTGCAAAAAAGTTAATACTTTGAAACTTGTATAGCTTGTACCAAATTTTTGATAGTGCTTTTATTACTTATCAAAAAAATTGTAGTATGTAAAAAGGTCAGTCAACTTCTCGTGGATGAACCCTTCAGGTTGGACTTCAAGGTTCATGCACGAGGAAATGTAGGTCAAAACACCATCTACCCTTTCCACCTTAACCCTAGGGTCCATGCATGCGGCGAGATAATAAAGAGATAGAATGTTGGAATAGTACTTTAAGTACTTGGTTTCCATCTCTGCAACCATATGGCTAAGTGTCGGGTCAGCTAGTTACTTCTAAAAAATGCTACTAATATTGCATATGCACCGGAATGCAATGTAAGTCATGGGAGTATAAATCGACGAACATATGTTCGTCGTGTCATAAAAATCTTTAGGAATTTCATAAATGAAATTCTTGTAGCCTAGTGAATATTTTTAATAATAAGTTCGTCACTATTACTATTGACATAGTCGGATATCACGTGTTCGTATCCAACATATGACTCCAACATCATGTACGTGTAATTCTAACGGTGTCTCATATCTAAAGATTTGTAGACAAATAGATACTACCAAACTCATGTTATCTACGAGGCGTGCGAATATATTTTAGTGCATTACATATATTATCCAACACATAAGAACACACCTTCATACCCAATTATACAATCAGGTAACACATGCATCTGACATGAAAAATCTCTCCTATTGGTGTGTCTCTAATATTCCTAATAAACATGTTAATTGCTACTCAATTATTAGATGCGTTATCGAATGTGATACTAAAAATTTTATTTTGAATTTTATATTCTCTAAAGATCTTCATCATACACTCAAAAATGGCCGGGTCATCATGAGGATGGAGAATCTCAGAAAATCCTAAATTTTTTTTATTCATTGTCCATTTAGAATCTACATAGTGGGCGGTGAGACATGCATAAGATGAATCATCATGACTTGTTCAGATATCAGACATCACGGACACGACTTCACTATATGCCATAAATTCATAAATTATTATTTATTTTTCTAACTTATAAAATTTTAGTATATCATTCCTAGATGTGGACCTAGGAATTCAATGATAAGTAGGCTGAAAATATGTCTTCATGATGCTCACTACCCTTGGATCTTTCGAAAAACTGATCGGAAGACTCATCATTGTGATAAATTTGGTCGTCTTTCCTACCCAACTCGATGTGGTATATGAAGGGAATAAACTTTGAGATTGAACTCGATTCAGTCTTAAAAAATGCACTGCAAAGTTGGGTTTGCCTAGGATCTAATGCACCATGTTTTTTGGTGCATATTTCGGCATGCCTCTTAAAGTGCCTAGTCCCAAACGACTATTATATGTTAAATTTCTCATACAATATTTGCATTGTGTTATTTCTTCTTTCTCACCCATAACATTTTTATGTTGTATTATATTAAAATGAATCTAAACTACCGAAGTCCTCCTAGTTTTTTGTTTTTTAGATATTTGGGTCGAGATGACTGGAGAAACCAAAGTTTCAGCAGCATCGAGCCTTTGTATCAGATTTTCATTTTCTAAATTTAAATATGTTTCATTAGTATTAGTCTTTTTTTTTGGTTTTTTTTAGACAAGAGGTAGAACCTAGATGATAGAATTAGATTAAAGATTAGAGACTAGAGAGAGAGAGAGAGAGAGAGATAGTAAACAAAAATTATTATTATTTTTACATATTAATTATTAAATTAAAAGTTTTAGTGCAATAATAAACAAAAATAAAAAATACCTGTAAAGCATGGAGGTAGATCACGTGCACCACAGTCCACGCCAAGATTCAAACTTTCAAAGCCAAACCCGAGTTGCGAGTCCCAAAAAGCCGAGCCGAATGATGAAATCTCGAGAGAAAGAGAGAAGAGATTTGAGAGAAATTTGAGAGAGTGAGAATATATGTTTTTGAAAAACCTAAAAATTATAGAGAGGGGGGAGGGTATATAGATTAAAAGAATGATTTTTTTAAAAAAATTAATTTTTATGTATTTTTTTTAATTTTTTATTGATAATTAGGGGGCAGAATCATGAGGGTCGTCGGATTCTGCCCCTTAGTCATTGGAGGCGAAATCCAACTGCTAAAATTTAGATTATTATTTATTTTTTTAAATCAAATCGTTGGGTGGGGGGGGGGGTGAATTGGGGCGGGCCTACGGGTCCGGTTGGGAGCGGTGGAGTGGATTCGGACCCATGCCCGGGCAATTTCCGGATGGCAGTGATGTTGTGCCGCTAGTGCTAGGTGGGACCGTGGGTCAGTGTCTTGGTTCGTGCCGAGTTACCATGCCAACGGGCCATGGAACCATGATGGGCTAAGCACGACATGAGACTCGGTTGGTCTCGGCACGACATGACACGATTAGTGTCGTGGACAGGCACGACACAATTGGTGCCATGGACAGGCACGGCACAATTGGTGCCGTGGACAGGCACGTCACAATTGGTGCCGTGGACAGGCACGACACAATTGGTGCCGTGGACAGGCACGACACAATTGGTGCCGTGGACAGGCACGACACAATTGGTGCCGTGGACAGGCACGACACAATTGGTGCCGTGGACAGGCACGACACAATTGGTGCCGTGGACAGGCACGACACAATTGGTGCCGTTGACAGGCACGACACAATTGGTGTCGTGGACAGGCACGACACAATTGGTGCCGTGGACAGGCACGACACAATTGGTGCCGTGGACAGGCACGACACAATTGGTGCCATGGACAGGCACGGCACGGGCACAAGCACGAGAAATTCCTGTGCTGGGCCAGCCTAGGCATGGCCGAATCAGTGTCGTGCCTCGTGTCAAACCAAACCAGCCTTGCCTGGTTGACACCTCTAAATTCATCAAACATCATGTTTTGTTACACCCCAATAAAATAGGGTTGATAGAAAATAGGCACTTGATGTTTCTCATTCTATTATGTTTGATATAAAAATCCTTCATTGCTTTTGAAATGAAGCTATTTCAAGCTATCTTATTAATTGTCTATGTTTCTCAGACCTTATCCTGCTCTATATCCATATAGAGAGTCATTCTCTATGATTCCATGATTTTTTGGAATTGTATGTTTTTTTCATGTTTACCATCCCGAAAATATTTTTATTGGGTATATTATATTTAGACCTTCAATTATTTCTATGTGTTTTAAAATATATTTTTATTGGGTATTCCATGACTCAAAGGATATAAATATTTGCATCCATCTTCTCATAAATTTTATCTAAGTGATGATGTAAATTTTTGGAATCTACTTTTTATTTCTCGCCTCATGGAACGTATCTTAATGAGTCTATTCTTGAAGCTCCTACTCCAACACCTATATTTTCCCCACTAAATCAAATCTTACTTTGGATGAATATGTTGTCTTACACGATGTGGATAGCTCAACTTCTTCATCTACTGATTAATATGAACTAGTGTCTTATCCACTACTTCATAGGGGCACTTGTACTCATATGCCACTATCATATATGTGATAGATTGGTATGTTTCTTTTGCTTATCTATCTCTTTTCCATCATTCTTTTACTATTTCTTTATCATTTATGTCTATTAGTTACTTGTATGTAGAAGCTATGGCTCATCTTGATTGGCATGTTTGTTAGGCTTAATTCATTCTTATGAAGTTGCAATATATGTTCAGTGTCACAACCTGAATTGTAGTTTTACAATATGGGTGAATTTACAACTAGTTTCATCATATTATGTTTGTAAGTCTTAGGGATTTAAGTCATGAATTTATTATGTGATATCGTGACATGAATTAAGTCACAACCTATTTTGTTTTGTTTTGACTAGAATTCTTAAGGATTCAAATCACTACCTTTTTTTTTGGTATCAGACATGAATGAAGTCACAACTTGTTTTGTGTTGTTATGAATGAAAGGCTTAAGGATTCAAATCATGATCATATTCTTTGGTGTCTTGACATGAATGAATAAAGTCATTACACACACACACATATATATGATATCATGACTTAGGCCTTAAATTTAAAGATATTTTTTGTTTGACTATATAAGCAAGGTAAATGAAATGTTCAATAACAAGTGTGATAGAAATTGTGATATAAAGAATAGAAATGTAAATGTAAAATTTAAAGTGAAATTTTCATCTTTTCTCTTGCATGGTTTCTCTTCCAATTTTCGCTCGTGCATTATATATTTCATCATTGAGAGTTCTTTTTCCCATTCCAAAAACCCTAAAACCAACATGGGTTCCTAAAATTTAGTATCAGAGATAAGATATACCAAATATCTTAGATTCCTACCTAGGATCCTAATATTTGGTATCAAGGCATGGTTGCTAGATTTTAGATGTTTATATTTGGTATTAAGGTGAGGTTACAATCTTTAATATTTGATATCATAGCTAAGGTTCAGTTGTAGAGCATGATTTGGCATGAGATCTAGAGTTTATAAGATATGTGGTATATGAATCTGAGAATGATGAGTTCAACGATATCTAGGTTGAGATCTAAGTGTTTGGGGAAGGGTTTCAAACTATGTAAAATAAAGATGGAAGATTTTCTTGTTGATAGAGATTATTGGTCGATAATCAAAGATCTGAAGCCAACATCAAATGATCAAAAATCAAAAATGATATCTACCAAGATTGTCAAATGGGACAAGGTAGATCATATAGCATAGGACTTGAACCAATTGTATTTGGCAAATCAAATTTCTGGTCAAAAAATTATTTCTGAGGAATAAACTATACAAGTTGCACATGGAGGAGGTTGATTCTTTTCTTTATATTTATATGAGTTTCATACACTAATCGATCAACTTTCATCTATTTATTATGAGATTCGTGATGATGACAAAGCTATAACTTTCTTCAATTCACTACCAAATTAATGGATCAACTAGAATATCACTATTAGCAGTGGTACCACAGAAGTATCCTATGAGATAATGGTTTCAGCACTACTACCAAAAATATGAGAAGGCTAAGTCTGAAGAAATATTTGAATGAAGTATTATTTGTGAGAAGAAGGACTGCATAAACAAGTCAAGATTAGTTGCAAGAAAATCAAGATTAGAAGAAGTTCAAAGAGTGTGTGGATAAGTTAAAATTAAGTTATGGAATTATGGTAATGATTGGCACTTTAAGGGCAATTGTCGGAGAAGTAAAAATAAGCCAAATTAGGTCACTAAATCTACTTTACTAGCAACCCAACTGAAAGTTGGCTTGGCAGATAAGGTGCTATCCATTAGAGATTTATACTTTGCAGAAGTATATGCTACTTATTTTGACGAGGACACCTGATTTTTTGACATATGTGCTTAGTATCACATGAATCCTCATCAAAACTAGTTTAGCTAGTATGAGTCTTATGTTGGAGGAGATGTGACTATAAGAATTAGCTTTATGATAAAGAAAGTTGGGTGTGCGAAGGTGAAGCTGAAGATTGATGAATGGACTTTCAAATTCATTATAGGGGTTATGCACATTTCATACTTGAGTAAAAATTTGATTTTCAATCAGTGTAATGATTGATGTTTGTATTTGATTCTATTGTAATGACAAGCCTTGCAAGATGACCAAAGGAGAAATTGTAATTACTTTTGGAACAAGGTGTGAAATCTTGTACAATTTGCTAACAAGCATTATTTGTCTCATATTAGTAGCTTTTATGTTTTTGAGAAAAAGGGAAATATAAAGAAGAAGCATTCAATGGTGAACAAGTGATTCTTGAAAAAAAAAATTATTTAGAGTCACGACATGGAAACATGATATCGCAATCCACTTTAGTGTCGTGACTAAGTTTAAAGTGCAAATATGGAGAAGTCAAAGCCAGTCATGACATGGGTGATCTTAATGAAGATAGTTAGTCATGATGTCTTTTAGTCTTGATATCACAAAATATGTCATGATATCACAAAATATTTGGTGACTCCATTTTACTGGTGATATGGATGCTCTTGATGAAAAGGTAGTATAGACAAAATTTAGAGATTCTATTGAGAATGAAGCAGTTGAGAAAACACATGCATTGAGAAGGTTTACATGGGTTAGAAACCCACCTATAAGGTATGTTGACAATGCATACCATGCTCTTCATATCACATGAGACGAGTCAATTATTGTGATGGATAAAAGAGCCTTCGATGAGTCAAATTAGTGAGAGCTTATTGTGAATGAGAAACTACAATCATTGTTGAAGAATAATATTTGGAGCCTTGTGAAGTTTCTCTCATATTGGAAGGCAATTGGATACATGTGGCATTCAAATGGAAGATAAAGTCCGTTGAAATCATTGAGAAGTAAATCCAAGGTTGGTTGCTAAAGGATGTTCTTAGGTTGAAGGCATTGATAATGATACAATCTTTTCATTGGTAGTGAAAGCATTCTTAATTAGGGTGGAATTGGATATTGCACTTAGGTATGATCTAGAGGTCGAGCAGTTAGAAGTGAATATAGATGTTTTTATGGAGACATGGTAGAAGAGATCTATATGGAGCAATCAATCAATTTCAAGGTGAAAGGAATAGAAAAATTGGTGGGTGAACTAGAAAAATCACTAAATGTGCTAAACTACTCTCCATAGATGTGTTATTAAAAGTTTAATTCATACATATTGCAGCTTAGATTTAGTAGATGTGAGATTAACTACTATGTGTATAACCATTTGGTTAGATAATAACTATATATATTATTCTAACCTTGTATATTGATGATATACTATTAGTTAGAAATAGCATGGAGATGATTAGTATAGTGAAAAGTTTGCTAGCAGAAAAGTTTGATATGATAGATCTTGGGATAGCAAGCTTTATACTAGGCATGCAGATTCAGAGAGATCAAAAAAAGAATATTATATCTTGGGCATTTAAGTATGTTGAAGAATATTTTAGAAGTTCAATATGTTTGATTACAATTCAATGGGAACTCCTTTGATGACTAGGATGAAGTTAATGGTAGAATAGTGTCCTACTACTCAGTAGAAGAAAGATAAGATGGCTTTCATTTCATATGTTACCTTTATCAAGAGTTTAATGTATGTCATTTTATTTATGAGACTTGATATTTCACATGATATGAGAGTACTAAATATGTACTTGTCAAACCTAGGGAAGAAGCATTAGAATGCTATTAAAAGTGTGCTTAGGTATCTTCATGGTATTATTGATTTTGTATTGTAGTTTGATAGGTAATAGGTATGAGGATTTTGAAGTGAGTGGAGCTGTTGGTGTTGTTTATGGTGGAAATGTAGATATTAGAAGAACCATATGTAGGTATGTTTTCAACCTATATGGTGGATCTATGAGTTGGATGAGCAAAAGGCAAATTGTTGTTGACAAGTATGCATAGTTTTTATTCATGCAAGTAAGAAAGTTGTATGGATAAAAAGACTATCTACAAAGATTGGCTTCAAGTAGAAGGAATTGAGACTCAAATGTGATAGCCAGGAGTGTTATTCATTTAGCAAGAAATATGACATGTCATGATCATACAAGGTATATTGACATGTAATACCATTTCTTTAGAAAGCAAGTTGTTTAGAGATTGATTTGATTGGAAAAAGTTGACATGGAGAAGAATTGTGCAAATTTTTTGAGAATATAGCGGGTGCAGAGTTGAGACTGGGATGAAGCAAAAGTATTCACCAAGTAGGAGAGTGTTAGGATTTGCTCAATCTTTTGAAGATGTAACATATGTCTGGAGTCCCGACCTAAATTGTTGTGTCGTAATATGAATGAAGTCATAGCCTATTTGTGTTGTTGTGACTGAAATTCTTAAGGATTCAAGTTGTGACATTGTTTTGTGGTGTCGCAAGATAAATTAAGTCTAAATATATTTTGTGTTATTGTTGTGTCAAGAAGTCCTAAGGATTCAAGTCACAACCTTGTTCTTTAATATCATAATAAGAATTAAGTTACAACTTATTTTGTGTTGTTGTAACTAAAAGTCTTAAGGATTCAAGTCACAACTTTGCTCTTTAGTGTCATGATATGAATAAAGTCATAACTTATTTTGTGTTATCGTGACTAAAAGACTTAAAGATTCACGTCATTACTATGTTCTTTGGTATTGTGGTATGAATGAATGAAGGCGTAACATGGATATGATATCATAATTTAGGTCTTAAATTTAAAGATGTTTTTTGTTTTACTATATAATCACTTGAAATGTAAATGTTAAGCAATCGGTGTGACAAAAAGTGTTGTAGTTGCAAAGCTTTAAAGTGATGGTGAAAATTTCATCTTCTCTCTTGTGATTTTCTTTATTTTCTATCGTGTGTTGTATTTTTCACCTTTGAGAATTCTCTTCCCCTTCCTAAAATCCTAAATCACTATCATTGATACCAAATATTTGGTATTAAAGGTAGGTTATGTCAGATATCTCATATTCCTACATGAGATCCTAACATTTCGTATAAAGGCATAATTCATAGATATGAGATCTATAGATTTGGTATTAAGGTAAGATTATAAAAGCATTTATACTTTTAGTTTCATAAGAACAATACTCACACAATTAAACTTATCTCAACATTTGGTTTTGATGTATATGTTTGTCTTGTGCATCATAATCGCAAGGGCTATTACTTCCTTTTTATCATTGTGCAAGAGTGTACTTCATGACTTATCTTTCATCATCTACTACAATAATAGATACAAGAATACCAATAGTAATCAATCCACAACACAATCCAAATATAAAATCTATTAATTATGTATCCATCACACAAAATAAAATATATTAATCATACACCTCAATTTAGTATGACATTGGGGAGAAATTCATATGAGATAATTTGAGATACAATTTATGAAATGTTTGGTTCCCAATGATATTCATGAAGAATATCTAAGAATTAATTCATAAACCATTAATTCTCATTCGTACACTTTGGATTTGACCATATATATGAGTTAAAATTCACCCTCATATAGTTTATGCTTGTGCCTTGTATTGCCTCTTTGCTCATAAATATCTCCTAGGGTTGGGAAAAAAAATTCTCTCAAACACTAGCATTTTTGCCTCTTATTTAATGGTCGAACTCATCTTTTTTCTCCATATGATTTTCATTTTTATACTCAAATGGCTAGATTTGATTTTAAGTGTGGAGTCGTGGTGTTGGAGAATGTCGTAGCTTTAGCTTTGCTTCTCTGTAACACAGAATCATCACATTGGGAATGATCTATTGCTTTAGTTTATTTATTTCATTAGATTGTCATGGCATTGAGAATCACCACAACTTATACATTCCATCTCTGTAACACAAAGTCACTGTGCTGGGAATGGTTATGACTCTTGTATTTCATCTCTATAATACAATGTCACAATGTTGGGACTAACTATGACTCGTCCATTTCCTCTTTGTAACCCAAAGTTATGGCACTGAGAATAGACGTGACTTTCATTAATTCTCAAGAACAAAAATTTATCACCCTAGAAATAGTCGTGTCCAGAATAAATACTTTCTAAAACTTTATATAGACAAAATAAGTGGTGCTGAAGAAACATCATGGAGTTTGTCTTAGTATTTATGACTCTATAATGAGAAAGCCATGACATTGGAAGATGTAGCATTTAGTGCCATTAAGATACTTAGTCATTGCTGCATAAAATTAATGTCACAATTATAAAAATTATTACAAGCTAGTAATGATGTGACTCTTTTAAAATGTTTTGCAGTCGAAAAGAATATGTTACAAAGTAAAATAAATATGTCAATGAGATGATAAAGTTATGACATACGAAGTTACCATGACTATTTGTATAAAGCTTTAGCTAAGAATGAATGTGAAAATTACCATAGAAGCTCATGGAGATGTAATAAAGCCATAAGCCCATAACACAAAAAACTACTATGATTGTACATGACTTTTTGTTCCCCTCTAACTCAACAAATCTACCAAATCTTATATTTCATACATAAGCCAACTAATTTCACTATTATTTATCATAATCCATCAAAACTATAATTTCAAGAAATAGTTCTATTTAAAACTCTTTTCCATGCAATTACATCATGCATAATCACCAAAATAATAAGTAGTATTCGGTATTTGGTATACGTCACAATCACCCATGAATCCAACTGGATAAGAAGTAGCATTAGCAACAATTTTGTGTTTGTTGTAAGAAATTTTGTTACTAAGAGGAGTAATAAGAAAATGGTAATTTCAAGATTGAATAGAAGTGGATTAGGGGTGTATTGTGAGATTTACATGTAAAGTTTAATAAGCCCTTTACCATATTTTGTGACAACCAAAACATTGCCAAAAATCTTATATATTATGAAAGAACAAGATATATTGAGTTGAACTATTATTGTAAGAGGGAAGTGATGATGAAAGTCAAATTTTCTCTCCATGTATCAAATCTACTAAGCAGCTAGGTGATTTGTTCACCAACCTAGTGCCGACAAATTTTCCTATCTTTGTAGTAAATTGGGCATGCAAAGTGTGTTTGTTCTAGTATAAGGTATAGTTTTTTATGGATATTTTAGTCATTTTAATATTTCATTGTGACCTTTTGTGTGTGTGTGCGCGTGTATTTTATATATATATATATATATATATATATATATATATATATATATATATATATATCTCTCTCTCTCTCTCTCTCTTTGCAATAGTGTTTTGCATTTTGTAAACCTAATTAAAAATGTTGCTTCTCTTCTCATTATCTTATCATCTTCTCTTGTTCTTCTCATTGTATTATTTTTATTATGGATGTTTTGCAATATTTACAAGCTTTAATGATTATGGTGATGATATTTGCTTGTATATTTCAATAATGGAACTTTTTAATGGATAGCTTGTATTATTTTAATTAATATAAGCATTTAAGATAACTTTTGTAAAATTTTTTTAGGTTTTTATTACACTACAAGAAAATATCATTTAGCTAGGAAATTTTAGCTAGGGATCAATCCCTAGCTAAATTGCAAAGGATTAGCTAGGGAATAGCAAGGGATTAATGGTGTTTTTGTGAAAAAAAAATAGTAACGGATTAGCGATGGATTAGCGGGAGATAATTTTTCGAAAAATCTGCTAATGAAAAGCGGTGGATTTAGCAACAGATTTAGCAACGGATTAGCGATAGAAAATTTTAGTAAATTCTGCTCAAGAAAAGCGGGGATTTTAGCTACGGATTTAGTGACGGAATAGAGACGGAAAAGTTTCGCAACTCCACTCAAGAAAAGCGAGGATTTTAGCGACGGATTAGCGATGGAAAATTTTCGTAATTCTGCTCAAGAAAAGTGGGGATTTTAGTGATGGATTTAGCGATGAAATAGCCCTCGCTAATAAAATCCTTGATTTAGCGACGGATTTAGTGATGGATTTAGCGACGGAATTTCCCTTGCTAATAAAATCCTTGATTTAGCGACGGAATTTCCATTAATAATAAAATTTTTCATTTAGCGATGGATTTAGCAACGAAATTTATCTTGCTAATAAAATCTTTGAGTTAGAGATGGATTTAGCGATAGAATTCCCTTTGCTAATAAAATCTTTGATTTAGTGACGGATTTAGCGACGAAATTTTCATTGCTAATAAAATCCTTGATTTAGCGATGGATTTAGCACTAGAATTTCCCTTGCTAATAAAATCCTTGATTTAGGGGTGGATTTAGCGATAGATTTTCTCTTGCTAATAAAATCCTTGATTTAGTGACGGATTTAACGACGGATTTTCTCTTGCTAATAAATTTATTGATTTAGCGACGGATTTAGCGATGAATTTTTCCTTGTTAATAAAATCCTTGATTTTATTAACAAATGCACCAAACAGATAATTTTAAATAAAACAGATAATTTTATTCATTTGAAAAAAATGAACCAAACTATAAATAAATTAGAAACCATTGCACTCGAATTCATAAATCCTAAACTACCCTTAACCCTCTCTCATGCCCCTCACCCTCATTCACTCCCCTGCCCCTCTCCCTTGTCCTTTCCCCTGCCCCTCACCCATTACCATTTGCCCCTAGTCCTCGCCCTTGCCCCTCACCCGTCACCCCTCGCCCCTCTTCCCTGGCCCCTCTCCCCTCGCCCCTCTCTACGAACTCCGCCAAGATTTATGGTGGAGCTCCATTGAGCTCCATTTTGGAGCTCGTGGAGAGGGGTGAGGGGCTAGGGTGAGGGGCAAGGGCGAGGGGTAGCGGAGAGAGGTGAGGGTAGTTTATGACTATGAATTCAAGTGTCATGATTTTTTATTTTTTTATGTTTGGTGTCTTTTTTTTTTAAATATTAAAATATTAGTTTCAATTTTTTAAATATTTTAGGGAATACCCCAAAATATAATTCCACCTTAAAATAATAACATTCGTGAAAATTTAAAATAAAACAAACTTATTAATGACTCATCTCTTAACAACATAGTTCACTCGATCATCTTATAAATCGATTTCATATCATTCGACGTGAATGACTCATTTCAAGAATGAAACTTTAGATACCCATTTCTTTGATTGAACAAGCTTCTTTGTCCAAGTCGCTGCTTATAGAATTCAGTTCGTTCGCATACTTCATTGTTTATTTTGAGTATTCAAGTCAAAAGGTTCGTTTTTAGTATTCATGTCGAAAGGTTCATTTTTAGTATCCAAGTTGAAAGGTTCATTTTTAGTATCCAAGTCGAAAGGTTCATTATTAGTATCCAATTCGAAAGATTCATTTATAGTATTCAAGTCGAAAGGTTCGTTTATAGTATTCATGTCGAAAGGCCCATTTTAAGTATTTATGTCTAAAGCTTTGTGTTAAGTATTCAAATCTAAAGCTTCGTTTTAAGTATTCAAGTCGAAAGGTTCATTTTTAATATTCAAGTCCACCAAATCTTACACTCAAGGTGCAGATTAGCGTTCTTCCGATGTTTAAAATCATTTTGTTCCATAAATTTCATTATTAATTTTAGTTTTCATTGGGTTACGTTTACCCCATAGTTTCACAATATGCACAATTTTTTACTTCGTATCTGTATATGATTGTTTCTGAACTGTGATTTTCATTGGATCTTATTTTGTCCCATCTGACAAACTTGTTATTCCATTTTCTTTGTAAAGAATCTCTTAATTCTATGACACGATTGTTTTCATTTAAACTATGATTGTTAAATGATTTTGTAGAAGTTTTTAATCAGTTCAAGATTAGTTGATTGATTTAGTTCTGATGACTGATTTTTTTACTAGTCATCCTGACTTTTCCCTCTTAGATTACGATTAAAGATATCTATTTATGGAAAATTTGATTTTTGGTAGATTTTATTTGGTTTATTTTCAGTTAATTAAATAAATGATTCTGCAAAATAATCAAAATCAAGCTGATTTTTTCCAGTTATTTGTAATTCACTCAATGGTGTTATGGTCATGGTCAATTTCTGTCTTATAGTCTTTTCAACAGATGATGGTCAATGGTACAATAGTATGATGGACATGAATGATATTTTAGTCAATCATTCAATGCCCATGGTTTCAGCAACAAAGAGTGTGATTTATGTATGGGGGTATAATCAAAGCGGGCAAACAGGAAGAAATGGTAAAGAGTGTCAATTGCAAATTCCAAAACCACTTCATCCAGAGCTCTTTGAATGCCCAGCTAGTGACAATGCTCGGTGGTTGGATATATCATGTGGCAAAGAGCATACTGCAGCTGTGGCTTCTGATGGGTCATGTTTTACATGGGGTTTGCTTTCTTTTTCTTTATTCAAATATTTCTACAAATGATTCATTTGTTTTGTTGTTAGCTAGAAAAACAATGTGGAGGTTAAAAATTTTGTTCATTTTGAATTATTGAACAGGAATTACTGTCCCATACATTTTATTAATCTAGAATGTGAATACATAATACAAAAAAGTATATGGAGTATTTTTATACAAAACATTTCACTAATTTTAAATACAAGCAAAAAAGTAAAAACATATTTGAAAATAAATAAAATTAATATGATAATCTAACATTTTTCTTTAAACTAATGCATAAATATCTAAAATACAATACTTGAAAAAAAAAAGAAAATTATAACTCAATTAGAGTTTTTGTTATATATCTCAAGATTGATTGGTGGTAGGACTATCAGGAATATAGATTAATTATCATATATATTTTTTAATGCAATGATAATCTACATTTAAGTTCTTTGTATAATCTTGAAAGATTTAAATAGAAGGTATATATTTGGCTTGTTAATTGTCAAAGTAAAATATAATAAGATGAGAGCAGAAAAGTATATATTTTTAAGAAAGTATGTGATCAAAAAACGTTTACATATAATTTCAAGTATTATCTTATGGTTCTTTTATACGTGTATCTGAAAATATTGATATGTTTTTTATTGTCAATAAAAAATTGGTTAATTAGAATATATGATCAACTAGATTCTGAATAAATCTGATTAACTAGAATCTGAATAATTAGTCATTTTTATCACTATAGTTTTATAAATGTTGGATATTTAAATTTTTTAATTATTCTTTTATATTAGAAGATTCAACAAAACTATCAATAATAGCTTAAAGATTGACCCTTGTTTTAATTAGTGTCTTTGGTAATTACTTTGATGCATATCTTTTATTTAGCAAGCAAAAATAAATGGGTAGCCTATCTCATCAAATAATATAAAATTAAATATAATAGTTGAATAAAACTACAACACGTATTTATTATTAGTTTTTCCCACAATCTTACTCAAAATTCTTGGGTTATACATTTAGTAGGAGTCAGTACTCATGTTTTAAGTGATCACATTCATTTTTGTTTAGTCTTAAGTTTTTTGAAAAGAAGTGGTGTCAACAAATAAATTCGTATTCAATTGGTTGTTGTTTTTAGTATTCTTAGATTGTAGCTAATATTAGTTTTTATATTTATGAGAGTTTTTTTTATTTTTTGCTTAAGAATTTTGAGTGTATTTATTTGATTTAAAATTTTTTTAGATCGAGAGAAGATGACTATTTGTGCTATAGAGTATGCTTTTGTTAAGTATTGTAATACTTATAAAAGATATATATGTTACTTATTAGAGGCCATAAAGATTATTATGAGTGTGAATATAATATTTTTTAATGATAATTTATTTTTCAATGACTCTATCTTAGAGTTATTTGGACTCCATTGTGATAAGATTAATTTATTATAGTGTAACAATTATTTTAACTTCCATCTTTGCGTCTGATACTATTATCATAATTAATTTTGAAGAGAGTAGTGATGCTTTTCTTTTAGGTAGGAAAAGAAACATAGTATGAGTGTTCTATTGTGATATAATTATTTCATTGCAGTGTAACAACTATTTTAACTTCTATCTTAGAGATTTATTATGATGCTTTCTGCTAAGAAAATGAGCATAGTATGAGTGTCCTATTGAAGAAAAAAATGAGAAATTTTTGAAAACTTGATGATCTTGACCTAGAGGTATGTACTTGATAGATATATCAATAACCTTACTCATATTAGTCTTGCCCCGTTAGATGATTTAATTTGGAATAGTGAATTCGACCTTCCTATTATACTATAGAAAAAACCAAAGATATGTTCTGTTAGTCACTTAGTATTACTTATATATTCTTATTTTTATTTTTATATTATATATTTTAATTTTTTGTCCTTTCTTGATAATTACATGATCCTTGATATTTTTTTTCTATATTATTATTCATTAAAGTTGATATATTATGTTGGTTGAACTTAATGCAATGACATCTAATTATACTGATGATTTTATTCTAAAATTTTTAGGTAAGATTGCAATAGAATGCAATTGGGCATTTTCATTGAAGACTGGATTTGAATTGAAGGTTGATTGACTCAATGCTAAGTTGATAGCTAAGAGATATACAAAAAAAATAGAATGATTATTGGGATATGTTTTTTGCGGCTAAGGTGATTGCTATTAGATTATTATTTTTTATTATTATATATTTTATGTAGATTGTATATCAGTTAAATATGATGAATATATTTATTCATAATGATTTTAAGGAAGATGTGCTTATACCATCATTCATCATGCTTCACTATTTTATGGAGCATATACATGATTGGTAGACTAGAAAGGTTATTTATTGATTGAAATAATTGTATAGGGTATAGTTTAATATATTCTCTTTAGTATTCATTACTTTTGATTTTATGAGATATATGTTAGGTTATTCTTATTTCTATCAAAATAAATCAAGAGGATAAGATGTGAAGTTATTAGTGTGTGTTGATGTTTTGATTATAGATAATTATCATCTGTGGTATATTGAAATTGAAATGGTTCATATAAGTTGAGTTCTAAATAAAGAATCTGAGATATTTTAGATATTTCGTGAGTATTGAGATATAATTTCTTTTTTTGAGGAGATATGCTTTAAATATTTTGTCTAATTTTGATATGATTGAATATATGCTCGTTGGCTTACTACTTGATCAGAGTGTAAACCTATTCATATTTACTTGTTTCTCTGTTGATTTTATTAGACATGGTATGATCGTATGAAAGTTGAACTACCCAATAATGATTAGAGAGAAATACTCAGATTCTCATAGACATGCTAATATGAATGTAGTTCTTATGATTTTCATGTTTGTGAAGTGTGTTCTAGAACATGAGATATCATTCAGAGATGAGTGATATCGTCGGATAGAGGTTTACACAAATTCTAGTTGAATTCAAATGATTAAAAAGAAAATATCTATTATATAATTTTATATATTTTTCTAGAAATTTTGTTTCTTAAAAAAGTAAGTTGTATATCATCATTTTTTATATTTAATGTAGATACAGAGTATGCATTTAGGACATTGATTGCTTATGAGATCCAGTGGATCAAACATTTGTTTGGAAGAGTTCTGTTTACTAATTTAGATGTTTATAATGCTTTATTATAATAATTAGACAACTTGATATATAGATGCTTATTTGATATTCAATGACTAAATAAAATATATTTAAATTGATTGTACTTTAATGGGAGAAGATCTAGGATACTTTGAAAGTAATTATATACATACATATCAATGAAAAAATTATAGATATTTCATGAATGCGCTCAAACAATAATGTTTTTTTCTCTTTTTCGAGTTGAGAATTTGTGACTATACATATTAGCTTAAAGTGGTTGTGTTTGAGGTTTAATTTAATGGGTAAGCATATTTTTTTATTTATTTTCTTTCTTGTTAGATTTATTTATTGTATAAGAGCACATGACATGTGAGTTATCACAACTATATATATATATTTATATTTATATTTATATTTATTTATTTATTTATTTATTTACTTTTATTTATTTATTTATTTATTTTTGAAAATAATGAAAAAATATATTTATTTTTCTTTTTCTCCTTCTCTCCCCAGTTATAACCGAAACTCTTACCAGTTTTTGGCCATAATAGTGATGAATCAGGCATTTTCATTGTTGATAGTAACAATTAATGCTAGTCATTGATGGTGTTGGGTAATAATCAATGATTGTCGTGTATATTGTTGGTTAATGGTGATTACTCTATGTTGGACAATTGTGCTTTCACTGTTATGATTTTAAGATACAGAAGAAGAAAGAACAACAAAAACAACAAAAATAACAAATGATATATATTCAATCAAAAATCCAAGTACGAGAGAATATAAAACAGAACAAAACCACAACAAAAATGCACGAAATAACGTGGTTCACTAGTTGCTCAGTACGACTAGCTACATCTACCAGAAAACAGTTATGATAAATTGCATAGAGAGAGAGAGAGAAGATAAACAGTTCTAGATCCAAATATATTTTGTATACCTAATCCAAGTATATTTTTGTCAAACTTAAATATTTAATATAAAAAATTATTTGGAGCTTGAAGCAAGTGGTATGCTTCTACTTGTATACATGTTATTTTATGAGAATTGAAATTTATACATGATAACATATGTTATCTATTTTCTCATTTTATTCCATAGGATTGTATTTGATATTTTAGGATATTGATGGGCAGTTCTACAAAATCAAAAATTAATTGGACAAATAATTGGACAAAATTGTAGTTTATGCATGTTTCATTTCTCCCTCATAATATTCAAACAAATACCTCCTTTACTATTTTGTTCTTATTATGTTCAAGTGTACTCATTCATAACTTTGCACATATTTTGGCTCTTATATGTTCAGATATTTGATTAGGTAATAATAAATTTGGTCAATATGGTGATGGCACTGAAGAAGCATAAGGTACCCACAAGGGGTGAAGCAGTTAGAGGTAGAGTTTGTAAAATCTGTGTCATGTGGAGCACATTGTACTGCTGCTATTGTAGAACCTTGTGTAAATGATAGTTCCATCTCGATGAGCAGACTGTGGGTTTGGGGTCAAAATCAAGTAGTGCAGAGTCAGCTCTAGTACGTTCTTTTGTGACCCATGAATGTTCGAGTCAATTTGCAAGCACCTCGACTAATCCTAGGTAAGTATGAACTGATACATTTCCCTCAATTCAAAGGTAAGATTCAAACCTACGATATCATGAATATATTGTATTCCTGGAGCTCGTTGCTTGCCCTTACCATCTGAACTAACCTATGATAGCAATTGTAGTACATTAAGTCATGAGTATGTGATTCACTTCAATAGTTGCTAATGATATACGAACCCACAAATTTGTGAATGAGAATTTTCATGTTCCATGTTCTTGGTTATTAATTCATATTGTTATATGTATTTCCATCTTCATCTCAATCTTGATGAAATTTATTCACTAGCCCCTACATTCTCCTCTTAAATACTATGCAAGTTGTGTATATATATATATTGTATATATGTTGCTTTTCTTGTCCATATTTTCATTCCCTGCATTATAATCATATTTGTTAGCTCATAAAATATATCATATATTATTTTCCTATTTTTTTTGTATTATGTATTATATCGTATCATGTAACATAAGTTTTTTCACGTTCTAAAAAATATGTAAAAAAATATATTTGTATAGATGTATATTAAAAGTATGAATTATAGTATATGATAATGAAAATGTAACCTTTTGTATAATATTATTTTGCTTATTTTTTTTATGATTATTTTTTAATTCTTTTGTATATTTGAATAATTAATATAATAAATTCTTTAACAGGAAAAATTAATTTGATTTTTTTTAATTATAGAAAATAGTTGAGAATGTATGTATTGCTCTATCATAGTATCAAATAACTAAGCATTCAAATTTGATATATAACGAGAACATAAGCATATTGAAATTGATTGTCATTATATTAGAAGTAAGATCTAATATAATATGTATGTAAGGTTGCTATTACTTACAATTATTTTTATGATGGCTAATCATATAGTCTCATAACAATTTTAATCTTAGCTAGATTTGTCATTTCGATCAATATTGACATTGATAAGTATGTTTGTCATCTTTTTTTTCAGCCAACAGGTTTGCTCGTACTATAGAACTATACACACGAGCTATCAATTTACATGATCAGAATGTTGTGTTTTGGGCCAATCGTGCAATTGCCCATGCCAAACTGGAAGAAAATGGGTGTGCTATAGAAGATGCTTCCAAGGCTATCAATTGTGATCCTTACTATTCCAAGGCACATAATGCATCATAAGTTTGTTGTGTATACTTTTCTTCTTCTTCCTCCTAACATTTGTTTGAAATTACAAAGTTATTACAGACGAGGTGTTGCATATCTTGTCATGGAGAATCACAAAGAAGCATTGAAGGACTTTCAGCAGGTTTCAATCATATAAATAAGCTTGGTTCACAAACTTCATTCATCTTGAATCAATACCATGTTTGAAGTTGTTTCAGTCAACATATTTGATGATCATGAATACCATCGGTCTCTTTCATCATAACTTTTATGGTGAACATGAATCAGGTAGTATTGAAGCTCAAGTTTGAAAGAGCCATAGTCGTGCCCGGATCTGCATGGAAGTCTGTAGCAAATTCAATTGATTTTCATTCTATGGAATCACCTAACATGTATGAGCTGGTCATAGTCTTTTATTTTTTATTTATAGGCTTGGGTTTCTCTTATATTGTAGTTACAATACAAGTAAATATCATTTATCCTTATATTACAAGTTGTGACTTGGTGTGATGGTAAATATCTTTCTCCAAAGATAATAGGCCTTGAGTTTGAGATATCAAACTCTTTTAGATCCTATGTCAAGTAGGAACCTCATGTGCTAGGTATGGTATTTATCATCATACTTATATTGTAGGTCCTTATATTTTTTTCATAATGATTAGTTATTTTTGTATTCTTTTTGCACAAATATATTTTATTTTGAAATTTTTATTAGATTTAGTGAGGTGAAGTTTATGTTTTGTTGCATATTTAATAATTTTGGATTAGCGTGCTTTTGTATACCACCTATGATGAAAATTATTGGTCTAGGCCAAGAATAAAATATCATGTATTAACTTTTATTTTGAATTATTATAGTTTTTGTTAAACTTGAATTTTTTATGTGTGTTTTACTGATGTTATTTTTGAGATTTATTGGCTGGTGAGAAGAGACCTAATACTTAAGGATAAATTGATGGTCAAAAAATAATCAATATGAAAAATGTTGAATATTAAGAATTTTATCTCCTAATTTTCTAGCTGTCTTGTTTATACGAGTCCACTCAAAAAATTAAGTTTTATTCTTATCTTTAATTTTATTCTTTATTTTTAAAATTTCAATGTAGTTCATAAAGAGCCTACATCACAAGATTTTCCTAAAATGTGAAATATAAAGTAAGGTGCATTTTAATCTTGCATATAATTTTATATAAAAACATGAATAATGTTGGATTTTATTTTGGCAGCAGCGACAGTGAAGTCACCAGCAGCAATGGCAGCGGCGGCGGCACCGGTGGCGGCGGCACCGGCAGCGGCGACACTGGCAGCAGTGGCAGAGGCGGCAGCACCGGCTACACCAGCCGCACTGGCAGAGTGGTAGAGGCGGCAGTGGCAGCAGCACCGGCAGCACCGACAGCGGAGTCAGCAGCAACGACATCGAGAGGGGTAGCAACAATGGCAGCAACGGCGGGAGCAGCAACAAATGTGGTATATACATACATATATAGTCAGTATATATGTACATATAATACTATTGTATTTTATGTACATATATACTAAGTGTATATGTACTCAGTATATATGTATGCATAATACTGTAGTTTATATGTACATATACTATAGTAATATATGTACAAGAGAAATGCTAGTATATCTGTACATATTTACTGCAGTAATATATATTTATCAAAACATAATTTTTTTTATTTATTTTGATATGATTGAGTGGTTTAAATTTCTTACAGATATTGTGCCGTATTATTTCCCATACGAAGCTCATATAAGTGAAGGGATTTTTCAACAGACATGACGTACCGTGACTCGAACTGCTTTTTCACAGCAAAAAGTTGGTGTTCGGAGGAGCAGAGGGAAATAAAGCAACGTCAATACATGGATAGACTATACTTTATGCAATGTCGGTAGTTACATTGATTAATAAGATGTAATATAATTTTGTTATTTTTTTTTTAGTTATTTAAAATATTGTATTAGAATAAGTTATTAAATAAATTTTTTTTGTTTAATTTAAAATTTTCATTTATTATTTCTATTTTATTCAATTTAATATAAAAATATTAAATTATTTAATAAAATTTTTGTTAAAGCTGTATGACAATCAACTTTAATTTGTGTTTGTTCTAGAGCTGTCAACCGGGCCGGGCCGGGCCAGCCCGACAGGAGGCATAACACGATTCGGCATATGTCTGGGCTAGCCCGGCACTGAAATTTCTCGTGCCCGAGCTCTTGCCGTGCCCGACCATGGGACGATCATGCCATGCCGTGCCGAGGCCAACCGGGCCTCGTGTCGTGCCTGGCCCAGCACGGTACCGTGTCAAAACCAATTTTTTTAAAAAAATTAGGGTTACGGGGGCGCCGAAGCCCTAATTTTTTTTAATTTAGGGTTCGGCCCGACCGGGCCGAACCTGGCAGATCGTGCCGCTAGCCCCGTGCCGGGCTGAACTCTACAAAACCATGTCGGGCTAGTCACGACACGATACATTAACCGTGCAGTGCCTGGCCTAGCACAAAAGTACGGCGGACCTAAAAAAATAGGTCGGGCCAACCCAACACGTCCCATTTGACATCTCTAGTTTGTTCATGTCTATAATAACATTTATTATATATCTATGAATATATTTGTGTGTCTCTGAATTTTTTGGGTAGAATTTTAGCCTATTATAAGCATGTTAAAACCTATTATAAGCAGCAATAACAACGACATCGGAGGCAGCGACGGCAGCAGTGATAGAAGTGGCGGCGGAAGCGGCAGTGAAAGCGGCGACGAAAGTGGTTGCGGAAGCAACTGCAGCGGCAGTAGAAGCGACGACGGTGACAGTGGTGGCGACGGCAGCAGCGGGGGATGCAGTTGTAGTGGTAGCGGCGGTAGCAGTGACGAGAGCGGCAGCATCAGAGGCAACGACAATGGCTGCACCGGAAGCGACGGCGACAGTGGTGGTAGTAGCGGCTGCACCGAAAGCAGCGGCAGAGGTGGCAGCAACAACAGCAGCGACGGCGGCAGTAGCTGTAGTATGCAGCGGTAGTAATGGCAGTAGGGGCGGCGGTAGCAGCGGTGGCGGCAGCAGCGGCGGCGGAAGAGGCTAGGGGTTGCAGCAGCAACAACAACGGTGACAGTGGCGGTGGCTCGCAGCAATGGCGGCAACAGAGGCAACGACGGCATCAGAGGCATCGGCAATAGTGGCGACAATAGCAGTGGTATTGGCAGCAACAGCGGCAACGGTAGCAACAGCATGAGCGACAACGAGAGCAGCAGCAACAGCTCCAAATGCAGTATATATGTACAAATAAAGTCAGTAAATACGTAAATATAATACTGCAGTATTTTATGTACATATATACTAAGTATATTATACTCAGTTTATATCTATACATAATACTGCTATTTTTATGTACATATACTACAGTAATATATGTACGAGTGAAATGATAGTATATCTTTACATATATACTGCATGATTAAAAATGTATCAAAACATAATTTTTTTTAATTTGATTAAGTGGTTTAAATTTTTGACAGATATGATACCGCATTGCTCCTCGTACAAAGCTTTTATAAGTGATGGGATTTTTCACTAGATATTACGTGCCGTGACTTGGACAACTTTGTCATGGTAGAAAAATGATGATTTGATGAGCAGTGGGAGAGAAAAAAATGTCAATATATTATACTTTATGCACTGTCGGTAGATACATTGATGAATAAGATGAAATAAAATTTTGTTATTTTTTTATTTCATAATGTAAAATATTGAATTAGAATAAGATATTAAATGATGTTATTTTTTGTTTATTATAAATTATTTATAGTTTCAATTTTTATTCAATTTGTTATAAAAATATTAAATTATTTAATATTATAATTTAAAATAATTTAAATTCTGAAATAAATTTTGAAATTAAAATATCTTGGAAAAATTCCCTAGCTAAATTAGCAAATGATTTAGCTAGAGGAATATTAAAATTAGCAAAGGATTTCCATCGCTAAATTTTTTTAGCTAGGAACTAATATGTCGCTAAAATTTATAGACCAGCACTTTAGCTAGTGAATCATCCGTCGTTATTTTTGTTTAGCAATAGAAAATTTCGTCTATCTTATAGTTTAGCTAGGGAATTTGTCTTTTTTAGCAAGAGATTTTTTCGTCGCTAATTATTTAGCTAGGAATACTTTCTGTCGCTAAATTTTAGCAAGACATACTTTAGATAGGGAACCGAAACGTCAGTAATCCGTATCTATATCTCGTTTAACGACGTAAAATACTCATTTAGCTAGGGAACTGTCCCTAGCTATATGAGATTTTTCTTGTAGTGTTATTCATTATTTTTTTCTTTTTTTTTTCGATTTTGTCTTCCAAATTTTCTTGATATCTTTCCATCTTTTCTACTAAAGAAAATTTTCATTTATTTTTTCTACTTCATTTACCCAACATGCGTATAAATGATATTTTTTAGTGGCTTTTAACTCCAATCATTTATTTTGTCATCTTTCTTCAATTTTCCAGAAATGACACTTAGTGTAACTTAAATAGAAAAGTGACAGTTATGTCATTTAAACTAGAAAAGGATACCTCTACATTCAAACAAAGAAATGATGGTTTTGTGATTCCATTAGAAATGTCATTGGGATAATTATATTAAGGGGTTCAAACCTTAAAAAAATTATGATTAGCTCCCCAAATGATAACGATTAATTAAAAATATCCTAAACATAAAATATTTAAATTTTGAGTTCCCAAAATTGAAAAACCACTGATTTTCAGATTTTGGGCTGATTTAAAAAAATAAAAATGATTATTTTGAAAATCATAATTTTTGAATTCAAAAAAATGTGAAATTGCTTTTAGAAAAACAATGCGCCCGCACACGCGCACACACACACATTTATATATATAAAGCATATATGTGTATGTGTGTGTGTGTGTTTGAGTGTGTGTGTTGGAATTTTTTAAAAAACCCACAAAACTGCTTTTGGAAAACAAACTCAATTTCCAAATCATGGTTGTTCAAAAATGAAAAACCATGATTTTGAATTCGAAAACTACATTTCATTTTCGAAAAATCATGATTTTAGAAACAACTTGTTTTGTTTTTTTTAAAACAAGTCAAACACGGAAAACAAGTGATTTTCTGAATTTGGAAATTCAAAACGTAAATATATTATATTTTATGATATTTTTTAATGAAATTTTATGATTTTGAGACCAAATTATATTTTTTTTTATATTTGGGCACCAAAATATAATTATCCTATTATCATTTCTATCATCAAATGTGAGTCAACAAAATTGTATGAAAAAATTCAAATGGTCTCTTTATGACTATTTTTTTTTGGTAGCAAAATTCGAGCAATTAAATCAAACGCTTTTTAAAATACCATTTGTGTGATCTTCACCCAACTAAATGGGAGGAGAATCATGTTTTGGTGCATCATTCAAAAAAAAATTTAAGGGAGAACTTAACTTTTAATATTTAAAAAATGGTGAACCAAACTTTTATGTAATTAATTTTTAGTGTACTTATATATATTAATATAGAATTACCATGACTTTTAAACAAAATAACCTAACTTCTGATGTGCTATCCCAAAGAGTGGCTCCATGAGTTCATCAAACTCGCTAGAACTCCACGTAACCACAAGCTCCTAGAGCTCGTCGAGCTAGCTGGATCTCATTAAGCTAGCTTCAGCTCATCAAACTAGTTGGAGCTCATCGAGCTAGCTAGAGCTCATTGGAACTCATCGAGCCAGCTAGAACTCGTCGAGTTCACTGGAGCTCATATAGCTCCAAAGGAGGTCAATAAGCTCCATCGACCTCGAAGAGCTCATGGGTTTTCTGCAAGCCCCACGAGCTCCTGGAAGCTTGTGCAGAGCTCATGTAGAGCTTTCTAGGAGCTTCCAAGAGCCTCATGAGCTTCCAAAAGATCTTGGAGCCCATTGAGCTCAATGGACCTCATCAAGTTCATAAGAAGATCAATGAGCTCCAGCAAGCTAGGTGAACTTTGTCAAGATCAATGAGCTCCAGCAAGCTCTGTGAACTCCATCAAGATCAATGAGCTCAAAGGAGCTCAATAAACTCCATCAATTTCAATGAGCTCTAGCAAGCTCGGTTTATGAATGGGTTCAAAGAAGCTAAACTAGATCTAGCTTCAAAAACTCAACTATTCATGCTTAATTGGGTTAGCTTAGAATCTAATGCATCATGTTTTTTGGTGCATTGAATGACATGCCTTCCTAGGTGTCTACAGACACTCATACATGTGTATATATATATTTTACAATACTTACATTTTACAATACTTACATTTAACTTTATCTTTGACACTTAGAGTATACCAAAGTACATTGATAAGTGCAACAACTAATTTTTCAAATAAAATGAAAAAATTTTTCATTGAATATATAAACATTATTGGTTCATACATTAAATCAAATGTTGTAAGTAGATATTAATAATGACCATATCTAATTTGAAATGACATCAATTAAATGTAAGATTCTCTGACCTTTTATTGATAGTATATTAAATGTAGGTAAATTTTTTATAATACCAAAGTCCAAAGCCCATTTCAATTGACAAAAAAATTAATTTATAGTAGAGAACACTTGTTCTTTATGATTATTTGTTCGATTCTCTATTATCAAGTCATTGCCATATTAATAAATCTTTCTTTTTAACAAGAAGAGGCGAATGATTCAGATAAATAGATCTCCTTCCAACAATTTTCAAGAGTTGAACCTTAAATTATTTAATTTCAATGAGTGAAATTATTTAAATAATATTGTTTCAATTTCAAATTTAATTTTCCTTTCAGGTGGTAAGCCATACCAAATTTTGGAAATCTGTCTACATAATCTCTTGCTATAGAAATATTTTTAGGTTTTATTATATTGCTAAATGCTAGATGACACTTCTTTTGCATTAGTAAGAAAATATTTATAGTTTTTTTTATGGAATTTAGAAATTATCAAAAATAAACAAATGGATAACTATATTTCACTTTTTTGCAATGAAGATAAATGTCTGACCATTAGCTAAACAAAAATTCACTATTTATTGAATATATTTAATCAAACAACATCTAGAGGCAGTCAACTCATTCTTACAATCATGTGAAATTCATGAAATAATTAATTTTTTACATTGTAAATAATACATTATATTTAATAATTAATTGGAAAGTGTTGATTAGTTTTTGTTGAATATATAATTTGATCACTAATTGTATGTGTTTAGACAAATACTAACATAATTAATGTTATAAGAACCATGAAGTTAAATATGTTTGGGTAAGAATGGTACCAAAAAGACTGATCACCTAGGAAATCCTTGTGTTGCATGCATCTATTTGAGGTCATGCCTTTTCACGATGACATATACATTTATTTATGGGGAGTAGATCTCAGATTCAGACTCACAAGACATACTATTTTACAAACTCAATGCTAAAGTGGGAACACGGTGCTCTAGATTGACCTCCATTATTTTTCTAATTGGAAAAGATATATTATAACATATATTTGAATACGAAGAAGATATTTTTTTTTCTTTCAAAACTTTGTGCATACAAAAGAATGTGATTTTCCTAAATCAAAAGTGAATGAAAAAAAGGTCAAAATGAATATATTTTATGTATTGGAAAGTAAAATTTATCAGATATGCATTTATGATATATTTAATTTAATAAATTACATACCGACCTTAATTGAAATCCTTTTTCCACATGATATTGAAGGCCAAGAAATATTTAAATTTAATAAAGTGGTATGTATTTTATTTAAGATTTGTTACTCATTCATTTATGTGGGGAGATTATTTATTATTGGTGCATTGTAATATAGAAAGAATAAAAGGATATTTATAATTTGGTGTACCAAAAATAAAGTAATTAAACAAAAAAACTTTATTTTAAAAAATTAAAAAAAAAGTTCGTCAAACTTCAAAATTAAATATTTTGGGGCAATGAAATGCATCAATCTGATTTTTTCCCTCAAATATTAAAAAAAAAAATAAATATCAATTTCTAAATTCAGAAACTAATGTTTCAAATTCAGAAATTGGTTTTTGAATTCATTTTCTTTTTGTCAAAACATATTTCAATGTACTTTGAGAAACTTGGGTTCAAATCCAAATACTTTATCATGACAAAATGCCCACAACCATTCAATCACAAGCAAGAATTTGTTTGTTTTGGGATAAAAATATATACAGATTAATATAATTATATATAAATATATACAAATATACAAACATATATATATATATATATGTATGTATGTATGTATGTATGTATGTATGTATGTATGTATGTATGTATGTATGTATATATGTATATATGTATATGTACATGGTGATTTAAAATTACTTACAGGTTTATTCATTTTGCTTCTCGTATAATCGAAAAGATATTTAAGGAAAAACTAATTATATAGTGTATAAAGTAGAGCAAAATGCCCCCGAGCATGAAACAATTTTATTGGAAAGAATTTGAGGTATATTTTTCAAGCATTTACTTGTTTTTCAATTTGGACTGATATGATTTGCTCTTAAAATAAATGTATTACAATGTATTATTTTTTTATTTAATTTTTCTAGAAAAAATACAAATGGAATAATATTTTGTTGGTCTCGGTGAAGGATATATGGAAAATATGTGGCAAGTGTGAGATACAAAAATAAGCTTGACAAATGGAAAAAAATAAGTATGATAATATTGCAAAGCTTAATAGTATTTGGAAAAAGTCATAAGAATATTAGAATAGTGAGTAGTTCAAGGCCTTTTCCTAGGTGGCCTCATACAATTATTGATCAAAAAAAGCAGGGGAATAATCAGAACATTCAAATAATATTAGAGGTTCAAAGGCGACCTACCAACATGCAGAAGATTTGCTATAATTATCTTTTTTATTTTTTGTTTTTATTTAAATTATTAGAATCCAAAGTATAATATATATGTAATAATGAATGACCTTAATAGTAACTAATATTTTTTTTCAAGAGGCTGAGGTGAGATGTCCACCAACACCATTTAAGATATTCAAGTGAATACACAAGAAAAATATTAAATCATTTGTAGACAAGTGCTCAAATGATATAAATATGAGTTTCTCATTTTGTACTTGTAGTTTCATTTGACAATTGCAAATAATAATAAAAAATTAAAAATTGATTATTTAGCATTAACTATAAATAACATACAAACTCAATCATATTTTTTCTACCTTTAAAAATGATTTATTATTTTTGGACTCATTTATTATAATGAGAAACTTTGTTTTTATATTATTTTGTAGAAACAAGAAGATAGTATTTTAATTTCTTTTAATATACTAATTGATGAGTTATGTTGTATTTTAACAATTGTAGGAATCTATTGAAAATATAGTTACAATTACTTCATAATTAATAGATCCTTCTATAGAGGCACAAGAGATTGATGTTACACATATTTACATTCAGGCTCTTAGATTGGAGACAAAAAAATGACAAGTGTATGGTCTTGGTACTCATACATCTTACATTTTATCTAGGTTTTATTTAAAGTTTTCATTATCATTTTCTAATTATAATAATATATTTGATGAGAGGATGTGTGAGGAGATACAGGACATTCAAGATATATTGCAAAGGAAAAATCAATAGATGCAACGAAGAATGAAAATATACAAAAGGAAATTAAAGAAATGAAAAAAAAAGAGGTTGAAAGATTGAAAAGAGAAAATGAAATAAAATAGAAAAATTTGAAGATGGAAAAAATAATATGCAAGTTGGTAGAGCTAGAGACATCATCTATTTTTCATCATTTTAAAGAGGATCCATCAAAATCTATGGAGGACAATACTTATCAAGAGAAGGACTCATAGTTATTTGTGATGTGTTATTAATTTTTTGCAACGTATGTTTTTGATCTGAATTTATGGTTTTTATGTTTAAATTTTTTTAATTAGGTTATAAATTGTGTGGTGAAATTTATGTATATTTATGTTTGTTATCTGACATTTTATTCTATGGTGGATATTATGTAAATTTTATTTGATGAATAATATGTAGATGTTCTTATTTGGTTATAGGTCATATAGCTTCTATATGTAATTGTATATTATATATAACATATAGAAACTGCACAATGCAACATTGTTCCTATTGCAAATAATAAAAACAAAATTTTTCATTTCTAACCCTATTTATAATAGAAATGGATCATACATTTCTTTGATAATCCATTTGTAAATGGATAACATGTTTCTATTTTTTACATCACAAAATTAGCGACTGAATCCAAGTTCCCTTTGTCATTGCATTATTTAGCGATGAATTTTTTCTGTCGCTATATATAGAAATAGCATTGCATAATCCATTTCTAAAGTTTAGAGTGGAGCATTATAAAAATAGATTCTTTCAATTTCTAAATCTATCATGCAATTTTACCTAAAATGTAACAAATCAAAATAGTTATATACAAAAAACAAAATAAATGTTACACATGTATAAATATACATAAATATATGTAGATATATAAACATATATATAAATTGACAAACATATATCACTACAAAAAAAGATGGATTTAAAAATAAAAATTAGAAATGTCCAAATCTATTTCGAAAATTAGGAATAGATTTAAAATGGATTAGAAATGGAATGTACAAAACCAAAAAAATTTTGAAATGGAAAAAATTTCGGTCACTATTTAGCAGCAAAGATATTTTAACTTTTTTTATCCGTCTCTAATTGCAACACAAAGTGGGATGTGGATATGCTTTCGTGGCATTTAGTGACATAAACTTTTGTATTATTTATAATTAGAAATAAAATGCATATCCATTTCTTTTTTTTTCTTTCAATGGATATTAATTTCGTCACTAAGTGAGAAATGAAATGCATATCTGTCACTATATCATTTAAAATTATTATGCGATGGAAAGTCATTTCGTCACTATGTTAGTTATAAAAATTATTTTGTCGCTATGTTAGCGATGAAAATTATTTACATCACTATAATATGATAATTAATTTTCTATAAACACTTCAAAACTTCAAACATACTTGGGGTTTCTATGATTTTTGTTTTTGATTCTGATTTCGTTCAAATTCTTTGTAGATTTTCTATCCTTCATATATTTTCAACGTGTATTTCATCCATAATAGAGGTATGTAATTATGATTTTTATTTTATCCCATATGTATTGTATTCTGGAATAGCTACATTTGTATGTTTGGATGTTACGTATAATTTATTTTCTTTTTTAACATTTGATATTAGGTTCTATCTTATTGTTTTGTTAAATTATTATAAAATAATTGATAAATAACATATTTTTTACATTTTTTTTTCATATTGGATTTGTAAAATTTTTTTTGTAACCTAATTGGGTTATGATTTTTGTATATTTTGTTATTGATCTAAAATTAAGATCACCATTATTATTTTTCATTTTTAGGAGCACATGAAATTTAATAATTTCAAAATGAATAACTCATATTAATGGCACAAACTTTAAAATAAACAATTTATAATTATTAAAATAAATACTAAAAGTTCATTTGTAATAACAATAAAAATGAAAATAAAAAATTATGAGGGCATGTAATTAGAGTGGTAAAACATAACGAACAATTGTAAATCTAAAAAAAAATTAGAAGCTCATTTAAAAATTTATAAAGTTGCTTGACCGATATTTCACTAAAATTATAATAAAATAAGTAATACTCACTTTTATTTAATATTAAAAAATCATATTACATGTCACATGTGGTATATGACTATGTATACTATATACTTCATATAAATTAAAAGGATTTCTCATTCATTTATTAATGTTCTCCATCGATAGTTGATTTATTTTTGTCTTTTTATTGATAAATTTTAATGTATTAACATTGATAATTTATTTATAATTTCTATTATATATTATATTAGTCTAATTAATTTTAAAATTAATAATTATGACATTACAATTTTTTTTTTCTTTGTTGATGTAATTTCATCCAATATAGATAAATATCCAATATTTAATTTTATGTAAATGACAAAAATACAACTTTTGTCTTTTGAAAAAATTTTAAGATTTTGGAACAACCCACCTTATCTGATTTTAATCCAAAATTATCTAATAATTATGTTACTATAATTTATTTGTTAGATTTATGCAATATCGTAAAAATGTTACTACATCTTCATTACAAATAGATCTTTATGTATATTATTATAATTCAAAAAATGTTAATGTTATGTATTTCAGGAATGGAAAAAATTATATAACTTGATCATCAATGAATAAATGTAATACTGAAAGATAGATTTTTAACTAATGAATTTGTAGATGAGATTGAGGAATTTATTGTCTTTGCTAAAAAACCTTAATTTATGAATGAAACAAAAATAAGATACCAATGTAATGCTCATAAATGTTAAAATCAGAGTTTCTATGATATGGATACCGTGCAATATCATCTTGCAAAAAATGGATTTGTTAGTAAATATTATGTCTGATATAAACACAAAGAAAATTAGTTGTTCCACAAATAACTAAGTATTATGTACACAGAAATGTTGATTCAAATATTACAATGGAATTTGCTAATCCTGATGATGCATATTATGCAATTTTGAAAAATATTATTGGTTCTTCATTAAAATTGAATATTCACACTTAACCACATTCCTTAATTTGCATGTCAAGTAATGAGAAAATCTTTATTCGGCTCATAATTGACAATAAATAGTACATA
The DNA here is from genome assembly GCA_029783825.1 of Sapria himalayana. NCBI lineage: Eukaryota > Viridiplantae > Streptophyta > Magnoliopsida > Malpighiales > Rafflesiaceae > Sapria > Sapria himalayana. The sequence goes on from JAREIK010002708.1 coordinate 4,519,354, forward strand.
GATTTCTTAAATTTACTACAATCATTCAATATTTATTCATTTCAATTAAATATAAAATAATATGTGAATGAAATTATAAATATATTATAATTTTTGAATTTTGGTATTTTACAATAATAACATATCATATTGCTACCTATTGAACATTATCAATTATAATATAAATAAATTTTTTGTTTAAATTTTATGGATATTTGGTGGTATCGGTAAAAGAAACATGGAAATATGTGATAAGGGAGTGATTCAATGACAAACTTGGCAAATGTAGAAAAATAAATGATAGATATGCAAAGCCTAATAGCATTTTCCTTGGTGTTTGGATAAAGTGGTGGGAATACTAAAATTATGAGGAGTTCGAGGTATTGTCCCAGGTGGTCTCACACAATCGTCAATCAAAAAAGTAGGTGAGTGATCAGGACCTTCAAAACATATTGTAGGTTCAAAGATGACCTACCAAATTTTGATAGATCTGGTATAATTATCTTTTATTTTTTGTTATTATTTAAATTTTTAGAATCCAATGGATAATATCTCTGTCATAATGAATGATCTACATTAATAGTAACTAATATATATTTTCAGAAGGTTGAGTTAGGATATCCACCAATACCATTTGAGGTATTCAAGTGAATGCACAAGAAGAATAATGGATCATTTGTGGACAAGCATTCAAATGATATAAATGTGAGTTTCTCATTTTGTACTTGTAGTTTCATTTGACAAATGCAAATAATAAAAGAAAAAATTTAAAATTGATTATATGGCATTAATTGTAAATAAAATAGAAGGTTAAGTATAATTTTTTTACCATAACTAATAATTTATTATTTATGAACTCATTAAATGTAATTACTAACTTCATTTTAAAATTATTTATAGTAGTGAGAGGATAGTTTCTTATGCTAGTATAAATTTTTTTAATATAGTTTTATGAGTTATATTATATTCTGACAATTATAAAAAGTTTTGGAAAATATAGTTATAATTGTTTCATAATTGATAGATCCTTTTATAAAGGTGCAAGAGATTGATGTTGTTCATATTTATCTTTAGGCTGTTAGGGTGGAGCCGAAAAAAATGGTTAGTGAACGATCTTGGTACCAATGCATCTAAATTTTTTCCAGGTTTTGTTTGGAGTTCTTTATCACCATTTTCTAATTACAATAACATGTTTGATGAGATGTTGTATGAGGAGATGAAGAATATTTAGGATACATTGCAAGGAAAAATAAGGAGATGCAACAAAAGAATGAAGAGATGCAAAAAAAATTGAAGAATTGACAAAAAAAAGAGGCTGAAAGATTGAAAATAGAGGAAAGAATAAAAAGAGATGATGAAATATAACAGAAAATTTGAAGATGAATAAAATTATGTATAAGTTAGTAGAGACTGATGAGTTTTCTGGCAGATGAAAGAATTAGTTTTCCTTATCCTATTGATTCACCCGTAGGTAATATATATACAATATTACAAATGGCTATAATATGGCAATTATACCTTTGACCAAATCAGAATATACCTATTCTAAAATAGAAGATTAGATATTCTAGTAATATCTTAATACCCCCCCCCCCCCTCAAGTTGGAGCATGGAGATCACAAATGCCCAACTTGCCAAGAAGATGCAGAAACTTGTGCTTGCCAAGAGCCTTGGTGAAGATGTCGGCAAGCTGATCATCAGTAGACACATGAGACGTAGAAATGAGACCGTCACGAATGACATCTCGCACATAATGACAATCAACTTTAATATGCTTGGTACGCTCATGGAAGACAGGATTTTGAGCAATGTAGATTGCCGACTGACTATCATAGTATAAGCGCATGGCTGGCGAATGGGTGACACCCAAACTCACAAGCAAAGCTTTGAGCCATTTCAACTCTGAAGTGACGTCAACCATGGAACGATACTCGGCTTCAGCAGATGACCTAGACACCGTATGTTGTTTCTTGGTCTTCCAAGAAATCGGAGAAGATCCAAGAAACACTATCCAACCAGTAAGAGACCGTCTAGTCAAAGGACACGTAGCCCAATCTGAATCGCACCAACCTGTGAGAGATAGCTCACAATCAGGGCGAAGAAGAATGCCTTGACCCGGACACCCTTTTAAGTAGCGAACCGTATGAAGCGCCGCATCCCAATGATCCTGACGAGGGTGTTGCATAAATTGAGCCAAGATATGAACTGAATAAACCAAGTCTGGATGGGTGGAGATTAAGTAAATGGGACAGCCCACAAGTCATCTATACCTGTCAAGATTGGTGAGCAAAGGGCCTTTGGCGAGAGCCAACGTGTGATTCTGTTCCATGGGAAAGCCAACGGGACGAGACCCCAATAAGCCAGTTTCAGCAATAATATCAAGAGTGTATTTTCGTTGACACAAGAAAATGCCCTCTGAATTACGAGCAACCTCAATACCAAGAAAATACTTCAAGGCACCCAAATCTTTCATATGGAAACACGCGTGCAAATAGGCCTTGAAGCGGTCAACAGCGGAAGCATCATTACCAGAAATAATGAGATCATCAACATACACAAGAACATTAAGTTGTACCGATCCCTGATGTAGAGTAATAAGAGAATAATCTGAATAAGACTGAAGGAAACCATAAGTCTTCAAAGAAGCAGCTAACTTAGCATACCAGCACCGCGGAGCCTGTCGTAGAACATACAAAGACTTCTTGAGATGACACACTAAACCAGGAGTGCGAACGGTGAAGCCAAGAGGAAGTTTCATGTAAACTTCTTCATCAAGATCACCATGAAGAAACGCATTATGAACATCCATCTGATGCAAAACCCAATTTTTGACCGCTGCAACAGCTAAGAAGGCACGAACAGTGACCATTTTCGCAACTGGAGCAAAAGTTTCATTATAATCAACCCCATCAACTTGATGATTGTCCAAAATAACCAGACGAGTCTTAAGACGCTCGACTTCTCCATCCGCATGATATTTGATTTTGTATACCCATTTAGAACCAAGAGCCTTTTTATGAGGAGGTAAAACGGCCATGTTTCAGGTGCCATTAGCTTCTAAAGCAGCAATTTCTTTCTGCATAGCCTCGCGCCAACCTTCATCTTGCATAGCTTCATTAAAAGAATGAGGTTCAATGCCTGCAGTGATCGCTGCAAGAAAAACACGGTGGCGTGGAGAAAACTTATTACAATTCACATAATGTGTTATAGGATAAGGAGTACCTGAGGAGCTAGTAGAAGACGATGAACACTCAGATGGACTCGAAGATTGTACAGTGTGGGTAACAAAGTCACGAAGTAGAACGGAGGGCCGCTTATCCCACAACCCGCGCCCTAAGGCATCGGTGGAGGCAGAAGGAGACAGAAGTGCAGGGGGCACAGGAGGCGATGTGGGATTCAGCACAATGTCAGTCCCAATAGCATGGGCTGCATGATCATCAACCAAAGTAGACTCCGAGTCTTCCAAAAAATCAACATCAATCCTCGCATTAGAATCAGGTGGCGGCGAGGAATAATCTGGCACTTGAGAAGTAGAAATAGTCTTGTAAGGAAATTCATTTTCATGAAACTTTACATCTCTGGAAACAAAGTGTCACCTGTCTGAAGGTCATATAATTTCCACCCTTTTTTTCTAAGCGGATAACCAATAAAGACAAACTTCCTACTCCGAGGAGCAAATTTATCACCTTTGGCCTTTTGATGGTGGGCAAAAGCTAAACAACCAAAAACCTTAAGTTCATCAAACTCAGGTGCCTGGCCAAAGAGAATTTCAAAGGGAGATGTATTGTGGAGCAAACCAGAAGGAGTTCGGTTAATGAGATACACTATCACTAACAGGGAAACTATCATGTTTTTGCTTTGCTTGAGGACAAACGTCGCATGCTTTATTCAATTTCTTTCTAGAAGTACTGGAAGAAATAGCCGGTACCAGCTTGACGACTCTATCAGACGGATGCCCCAGACGACGATGCCACAACTCGAAATCTAAAATCTCTGGAACCGTTACCGCACACACTGTAGGAACCCGCCGAAAATAATAGAGTCCATCCTTACGTTCACCGACTCCAATCAGACTCCCCGAGCGTAGGTCCTGTATAGCACATAAGGAATCAGTGAATTGTAAAAGACATTTAGAATCATCAATTAATTGTGACACCGAGATTAAGTTGCAATGGAACTGTGGTATAAATAAAACATGTTCAAGTATCAACCCATCAGTCAACAAAACGCGGCCAGCCTTAGTAGCAATGGCATGCGCACCATTAGGTAACCCAACTGAACATCACGAAATATGATGAGTATTCGTCAAACATGATTCAGTGCCAGTAACATGGTAAGAAGCACCGGTATCAATAATCCAAGGGAAAGGGGAGAACTACCAATGATCACATGGAGCACGAGGAGTAGTCGCAGGAGATGGTTGTGCATTGGGCCGTGCTCTGCCTTGGATTCCACAGTTCCAATCTTCCCACCAATCCGGATATCCATGCTTTTTGAAACAAGTATTGTCATCATGACCCGATCGCTTACAAACAGAACAATACAATTTTGATTTATCGGGACGGGTAACACGAGCCTTGGGTCGTGCAGTTAGAAGAGCAAACGCATGGATTTCCTCCTTGTCCGCTCTATCTCGAGCAATACCCCGAGACTTTTCTTCCTGAAGACATGCTTGATACACACGATCGAGATCAGGTAAAGGAGAAGTGGACAGCAAATTAGAACGTACCATACTACCGTTGCATACAACTCATCGTTAATGCCAATGAGAAATTGATGGAGTTTCTCCTCCTCCCGATCCGTAGCAAATCGACCAGAAATATCACAAGTACAATTACCACAGGCACATGCATGGAGAGGCTTGAGACGATCCAATTCATCATACAATCCCATCAAACGGTTATAATAATCATCAATAGACATATTCGAAGTTTGCTTACAGTTGGTAATATCAGCCCTCAATTGTTGAAGGCGAGGACCATTGGTCACGCAAAACTGCTTCTCAAGATAATCCCAAAGTCGTTTGGCTTCATCATGAAAAGGAATGGAGGCCGCCAATTTTGGATCAAGAGTCCATGTGATCC